>JASDQU010736449.1:238560-253751 GCA_032191745.1 Picea mariana
AGAAAACATAATCACTAAGGATTCTGTGAAGGTCTGCTAGGAGGGCATCAAGCGAGTGCACAAGAAGAAATATATTTCACATTTAGAGATAAAAGAAGTGTCAAGGAGAAGACACTCATAGAGTTAATGAATACTCTTCAAGATCAACAAGGAGTGCTTGAGTGGAAGTTTTCAAGAGGGCACTTACATCTCTTCTAGGAACAGAAGGGATAGAGACCTTTGAGGTCCGAGTAGTTGAAGCTCAAGGAGACAGAGTTGTTGAACACTCTGAAGGAAGACCTCTACATGGAGTGCACCAAGCCAACACTCAGACGGAGTGTTGAATACAGCTAGTTGAAGGTTAGTTGAGCAGAAGGAGTGTGCAGGGAAGTGAACTCTTTCAATTTAGTAAGCTCAGGAGGAATAGTTCCTTCGCGTAAAAGGTTCCTGTAGAAAGAAGAAGAAGGTCGATACAATTTGTGTTCCAAGCCACAAACAAGCTCAGGAGAGGTAGGAAAAAGTTTCACGTAGAGAGAAAGTGTGCGCAGGGACGAGGTCAAGTTTCATTGACAAAATATCAAGAGGGAAAGTTTAAGTAGAGACCCAAGTCATCGAGATCGTAGAGGAATCCAAGGTCGAGACCTTTGAAACATTTGAATTCTTCCAAGCCTTGGAAGAAATTCAAATCTTAGGAGGAGGAGTGTCGACAACCATTAGATTAGGTACAGAGGAGGAAATATGGACCGTCGAATATCTCGTCCAAACACCCATAGAAGCATGCATAGGAGAACATATATTAGTCATAGGATCTGAGCGCGTGGACCGACAGTCGTCGAATCCAGATGAACGTGCACGAGGTTTAAACCCGTTGGAGTTTCATAGGAGAGTGGACATCGCGAAATGCAAAGTCTCGAAATCATCAGAGCCGTCTATCAAGAAGGGACGCATGGCGAGCAGTTAGCCTTTCGTTGACTCACACATTAGAGAAGTCAAAGGGGATAATCGTGAGAACTCATGAGGCCCGAGTTTGCAATTTGATAGTGGTTGTCAGATCTCATAGGATTTGAGCCATTGATTTGTGCCCTGAAATATCAACATTTTGGAAGTCGGGAGCGTGGAGAAAGTTGTAAGTCAAAAGTCACGAGTCGCGAAACCCCGACGTGATTTGGACTATCGGATCATGGAGGAATCAAGGAATATTGATCTGGCATAAGTGTTCATCAGGATTTTAGACATCAGGAAAAGGAATAAAATATGTATCGTGAAGTCCCAATATTGTAAACCCCGACGCGTTGTAAAGACTGGGCCTTATGTCATAGTGAGGGGTCATATGGAAAGAGGATAAGGGAGGAGATAGCATGTGCTAGGCCCCTATCAAGATTTCATAGGTTGTGAGAGTTGGAGTGACTCACATGCAAAGCCCTGAAACGTGAAATCATGATGCGCCTTTGTTGAGGCTCATGGTCACAGCCCATGGTCACGTGAGAGAAGCTTGCACCTGGCGCTTGTTTCCATGGGCCAAGTTTCCCAAAGACTTGTAAATTTGTTTGTGGGATTCCAGTAGCGAATCAAAATAGCTGCTTCAGCCTAGAGAGTTAGTTCGATCCTTGACCGGGAGGTCAGTGGACCCTGCTGAGGTGGGGGTCTGCGTCAAAGAGCTTATTTTTCGTTTGTATATTTCAAGCAAAGGAGGTAAAGGAGGTATTTTGATCCCATCAAAGTGGTATCAGAGATTATTTTTCATCTTTATATTTTAGGAAAAGGAGGTAAATGAGATAGTCTGATACCATCAAAGTGGTATCAGAGCTTATTTTTCATTTGTAAATTTCAGGGGAAGGAGGTAAAGGAGATAGTCTGATACCATCAAAGTGGTATCAGAGCTTATTTTGCGTCTGTATATTTCAGGTGAGGGAGGTAAAGGAGATAGTCTTGTGTTGTCGAAGTGTTATCAGAGCTTAAAATTTGTCTTCAGATCATAGGCAAAGGAAAAAGGATAAGTTGAGAATTCTCTCAGTTGCATAGTAAACAACAGACTTTCCAGGAGGGCAGGTAGAGGAAGAATATGGATACTGAAGGCCATGAACATGGTCCAAGATAAGACCACCAACAGAAAATAAAGGATGAGATAGACAAATATCTCAGCGAGATAAGAGAACAAATGGAAAATATTTCATTTAAAATGCAGCAGGATGCAAATGTGCATTGGGTGTATGAGTTTCCCATGAAGAAGAAGGTGAAGTGGCCTATTCATAAATTGTTGGCAAGAGGAAAACAAAGGCTATTGAGAATGTGGCTAAGGTATGTTGAAATCCTCATAAGTGAAGAGGATATGGTTCACATCTGTGAGCCAAAAACTGGCAAGAGTCTCAGTGATGATGAGGGGAAGAGATAAGAGAACGGTCTCTAAAACTACCAGGTGAGCAGTGAGGAACTTTCAAGTTTCCTAAAGGGAAATGAGAGGAGGTCAGTGGTTGATCTCAAAGACTGCCAGGTGGGAAGTGAAGAAATTATAGATTTCCAGGTCGGAAAGGGAGAGTAGATGAAACTACTTGATAGTCTCATGAACTCAAAGGTGAGTTTGGATCAACAAGGAATGCTGATAGAGGAGGATCAGAGGAGTATTCTAATCATTGGGGGAATCGAGATATTCCTACCAAGCATCCTAGTTGAGGCCAGAGCATGTGTTGCAGATGCAACAATAGAAGAAGGACAACCAATAGTGACTACCATAGAGGAAGAATAGAATGAGCAGACATTGATGTTTTCCCCAACAGGAGGAGAAGAGAATTCAATAGAATTGTTCAAAATTTTTAGCTAGGAAGATGAACAGGAGATGACTAAAGCACTGAAGCCTGTAGCAGAGGAGGAAACAGACATCATGGAATTTTCTTATCTTCATGAAGAGTTGGAATTGCTAAAGAGAAGGGTGATAGAGCAAAGGTAGAAAATCCAATAGATCAAGTTGGATATAGACGGAGCATACCAGCCCAAGGAGCAGTTGGAGATATGCCAGCAGGAGAACTATTAGAAGAAAAGTTGTCAGAAAGGAAAGTTGAGAAGAAACTCAATGATGAGACTGTATAACCGGAGTTTGTAGCAGGGTGGTGAGTTAATGCCACAGAAAAAGAAAATCGCAAGGGGGATCAAGTTCATCTTCCCATCAACAAGGAGGGAGTGCAGTGGAGTAGACTACATAAAGAGAGCCACACATTGGAACAACTAGACAAGGAGATAGAAGAAATAAGAAGGATGATGTTGAGGTCAGCACACGAGACTGCCATCAAGTAGAATTTGAGTAGATGGGAGCCTACCATAGTAGCTAGGAAGAAGCAGCAGAAGCAACAAAGCAGTGGAGCATATGGACAACTCCAAAAAATCATTTGGGAACCAGGTGGATTTCAATAGAGATGGGAAGATAACGAGCAGGAGCTCATGAATTTTTCATAGCAGTGGAGTATGATGCAAGAGCATCGCTCCAACCCAACAACGCGCCAACTATACAACATATTCAATGCACATTCAAGGAAGGGAGAGGCATCAACCCTCTCATTTTAAATTTTAAATTGTAATTAAATGTTTGAAAGGCTAGAAGAGCCGCATAGTTTCTTTTGTACAAGCTATAGATAGAGTCTCCTTTAATGGTTGTCAGGATGATAAGATCTATATCAGATTCGGACTAGACAACCATTGATTGTAATTCAATGTAAATTAATGAGAGTAGGTAGCTTGGAGGGAAGATCTCAAGGAGCCCCTCTTTTGTAAAACGATCTTTGTATCTAGATTTATTAGAGTTAATGAGGATACAAGAAGAAGAGATATGAAGAATAGAAGAGAAGAAGGAGAGAGTTGAGACTCTGTTGCAGTCTGATCTCACCCATATTGTAACCAAAGAGTCATATTAATACAAAGAGTAGTTTGTCTTGCATGAGATTCTTTATGTGTTTATGTGTAATTGAACGAATGTATTTTTATGTGTTTATATGCGTATGCTATATATGTGTGTTAGATTCCATCTGCAGGGATAGAAATAATTTCCTATCTGTGGGTTTTCTGATTTTAGTCTAGATTCTTTGTGGCTTAATGCAAGGGGTTGCATGATAGAGTGTCGAAGACTCAGTGAGCCAGTGCAAAGAGTTCACATCCAAGTTCTGTGGAATTTAGGAAAGAATGTGCCAGGAGGGTGCACGAGAGGAATCATAAACTTAAGGGAAAAGCCTCAAGGTTACTAAACACCTTGGAGGTGAGAATGTGTAGAGGAGGGCACAAGGAGAAAAAAAACCACTGAGGATTCTGTTAAGCTCTGCGAGGAGGGCATCAAGCGAGTGAAAAGAGTGCACAAGAAGAACTCTATTTCATGTTCATAGATAAGAGAAGTGTCAAGGAGAGGAAACTCACAGAGTTATTGAATACTATGCAAGCTCAACAAGGAGTGCTTGAGCGGAAGTTGCCAACAAGGCACTTGCATCTTTTCTAGGGACAGAGACCTTTGAGGTCTGAGCAGTTGAATCTCAAGGAGATAGATTTGTTGAACACTCTGGAGGAAGACTTGTGTAAGGAGTGCACCAGGCCAACATTCAGACAGAGTGTTGAAGACAACCAGTTGAAGGTCAGTTGAGCACAAGAAGTGTGCAGGGAAGCAGACTGTTTCAAGTTTGTAATCTCAGGAGGAATAGTTCCTTTATGTACAAGGTTCCTGTAGAAAGAAGCAGAAGGATGAGACACTTTGAGGTCCAAGCCATAGACAAGATCAAGATAGGTAGTGCTAAGTTGCATGTAGAGCGCAAATATGTGCAGGGCCAAGGTTAAGTTTCATTGACAAAATCTCAGGAGGGAAAGTGGAAGTCGAGACCCAACTCATCAGGCTCGTAAAAGAATCAAAGGCCGAGACCTTTGAAAGATTTGAATTCTTCCAAGTCTGGGAAGAAAGTCAAATATTAGGAGGAGGAGCATTGACAACCATTAGATCAGCTGCAGAGGAGGAAATCTAGATTGTTGAATATCTCGTCCAGACACCTAGAGGAATGCGTAGAGGACAACATATCTTAGCCATAGGATCTAATTGTGTGGACTGATAGTTGTTGGATCCATAGGAATGTGAACGAGGTTTAAAATCATTGGAATTGCATAAGAGAGTGGACACCGTGAAACACGAAGTCCCAAAATCATCAGAGACGTCCATCGAGAAGGGACGTGTGGCGAGCAGTTAGCGTTTCACTGACTCTCGCATTAGAGAAGTCAAAGGAGAGAATCGTGAGAACTCGTGAGGCCCGAGTTCATGATTTGATAGTGGTTTTCAAGTCTCATAGGATTTGAGTCATTGATTTGTGCCCTGAAATATCGACATTTTGGAATTTTGAAGCGTGGAGGAAGTTGTAACTTGAAAGTCGCGAATTATGAAGCCACGACGCGATCTAGACTGTCATATTATGGAGGAATCGAGGACCATCGATCTAGCATAAGAGTTCATTGGTAGTTCGAACATTGGGAAAAGGAAGAAAAGCTATATTCGGAAGTCCTAATATGCGAAACCCCAATGCACTTGAAAGATTGGGCCCCAGGTCATAGAAAGGGGTCATATGGAAAGAGTTTAAGGGAGGAACTAGCATGTGCTAGGCCCTTGTCAGGATTTCAGAGGTCGGGAGAGTCGGGGTTACTCACATGCAAAGTCTCGAGACGCGAAATCGCGGCGCGCCTTTGTTGAGGCTCATGGTCACAGCCCGTGGTCGCGTAAGAGAGGCTTGCACCTGACACTTGTTCGGGTGGGCCAAATTTCACAAGGACCCATGGATTTGTTTGTGGGATTCCAACAAGGAATCAAAAGAGGTGCTTAATCCCAGAGACTTAGTGCCATCCTTTACTGGGAGGTCAGCAGACCCTGTTGAGGTGGGGGTCTGCGTCAACCAACATTTTACTTACCCTTCTTATATATAGTCTCATAATAATACACCAACATCTTAGTGACCCACTTATGTTTCTTTGGTGAAGACACTTGTTTTTCAAGTAAATACTTCATACTATGATTCAAAATCCATTGTTTTAATCCCTGCTACTTATAATGTAATTGTATAAATGTGAATTAGGATAGTGAGTCGATGTGTTGGGGTGAAGAGCATGTATTGATTTAATGTGTTTGGGGGTCAAATTGTATATTATGTGAATTGAATAATTAATTAAATTATTAATTGTTGGTTGTGATGCGAGAGGGATGAAAATGATGGGAGACTATGATTCCATAAGAGAGAGGGGTCCAAGGGGCGAGTATTTCTGAGTATTAATCCAACCCACATTATTGAAATTATTGTTAGAATTTTGTATAAACCTCCTAATTTGTTTTTGAGTGTTCAAAATGTCAATCATTAATCTCATGTAAGAGGTTAGGTATGAGGATTCACATCCCATAGTTAATGGGGAGCATGGGATAAAGTAAAATCATCTTTGGGAAGAGTGAGAGTCAAGAAAGCAAGGGAGAAGAAGGGAAATTCATATGGAGAAAAGAAACAAGTTTTACATGCACATTTTGGGTAGAAAAAAGAGAGTTAAGTGATAATAAGAGAACCATCCATGTTGTTCTTCAACGAATCCATTGTTTGGTTGTGTTTTCTGCTGAGAAATAGGCTCGTGTGCCTATAAAAATGGGTTGTAATCCTCTAGTACATTTTCTTGTTGAGGAAATTACTCAAGAGTCTTATGAAGGCTGTTGTGAAAACTATTGAAGCAGTTGAGATTTCCTAGAGTCCCCAGTTGAGAGATTTCTGGCCAACAAGGATCACTAGGGGCCCTAATAAAATAATGGTACATCTCAAGAGAGTGTGATCGATAAGGGTTACATTCCTTGGGTAGTGTGGGTTACAGTGGGGAAGAGAGAGTTGGTGGATCAAAACTATTGTAGGAGTAGAACCTAGGTTTGAGGCTACTATGGGTGGAGAGTGGATGGCTAGAGGGCTTGATATCCTTGTGGACCCATAGCCTCATATTGGGGGTGGCCTATTATTGAGAGAAAATGAAAAGCAGTTCATATGGCTAAGAGGTTCATCCTTTGTATGCAACCAGTTGGTTGACTATTAATAGATAAGTTTTATGTCGTTTTTATGATGATATTCCATCGTGTAAATGTTTTGTATGAATTTTTTGTGTTTCTTCTTTCTTGAACAATTGCATTCATGGTTTTCTTTATTCTATAGATGAATTTGGATTTATGGTATCAGAAATGGTTAAACACGTGTGTAGTCTGTAGTTGATAAGCTACATGAAATTATTAAGATGAAAATATTAAATTTAATGTGTTTTCCACATGTAATGTTTCTTGGTGGGACTAGGGTATGTGACATTATTGTATCATAGCTCCTGGTTAAAACGTCGGACTTGTATGGGCCAAGAACTAGTGTGAATTTGGTAAAAATTTAGTGTTACATATTTTGTCTGTATAGATTTGGGGTAAACAATGAAAACTCACGGAGAAATCCCCAAGTTTATGAGAAACGCCAGGTCAAAATTTCCTCATAACCTTCGGAGAGAGGTTTAATGGAATAAATATTTATAGTTGCAGATTTAAAATTAGACTTGGAAGGTATAATTTCACATTTGAATAGTTTCTATAAAATTTGAGAGAGTTTGATTAATCGACGACCATGATCATGTTTGATCTCGAGATCAATAGCCTAGAGTCATTTTAATATTTTTAAAATATTTTAAGGTTTTTAGAGTTATCAAGGTCAAGCAAATCAACGACTGAGATTCATTTCATTGGTTGGAAAAATGATACAGATTGACGGTTTGGATTCATTTTCAGTCATTGAGAATTTGGAGTAGATTGATGGTTAGGATTTTATTTCAAAGCTTGAAAAATAGATCAAGTCGATGGTCAAGAATCATCGATAGAGTTGGGAGAATTTTGATTGATCAATAGAAAATATCATTCGAAATGGAATATCAACAGTTCAAATTCATTTGGGATTTGGTTGAGAATTTTAAAGTGTTGGAGTTGACCAAGAAAGTTCACTAACGAACGATAGTTGGTTCGGTGAAACTGGAGAAGTGATTTAGTTTCCAACATAAATTTTTTACGACCGATGGTTGGGTCGGAAAATTTGGTGAAGTGTTTTCATCACCAATATAAATAACCGAGACAAATTATTGGGTTGGATATTTTAGAAAAGTGTATTGATGAAGAAAGAGAAAGTGTCGATAATTGATTTTCAATGGTTGGGAGTCGACAAAATTGGTGAGGTGTCGGTTCATCCAAAATAATTTTTCGATGGTCGATGAAGGATATAGGGTTATGATGTGTCATTCCATATTAGAATCCATGTTTCATGCCATGTCATCCAAGTTGACATCTCATGATGATGTGTCATGCCACATAAGTCTATTTTCCACATCAAAAAAGAAATTGTTGATGGTTTATGGTTGGGTTGGTTGAATTGGGGAAGTATTTTTGTCAGCTAATAGGAATGGTCGATGGTCGATGGTTAGGTCGATTGAATTAGTAAGGTGTTTCATTGGCTAATGAGAATCACCAATGGCCAGTGGTTGACGGTCAGATCGATTAGTTTAGTGGTGTATTGCAAATCACTTTCCAAAGGAAAGGGCCAATGGCTAATGGTTGGGTTCACATTTTTAGAAAAGTGTTGTGTGTGTCCAAAGGAAAACATCGATCATCGATAGATTTCGAATCAATGGTCTAGATTGTTTTAATTTGACTATCGATGGTGCAAATTCTTCTACGGGCCTGGGGAAGGTTTAGTGGGTCAACAACTGATATTTTACCCAATTTTAGATCGAGGACTCATATTTAAAGGCTATTATAATCATAAAATAGTCATTTTTCTAGGATTTTTTTGATATTTTGAAGGCCATGAACTTGCAGAGCTATTTTGAGGCCCTAAACAACTTTTTTAGAAGTTATAATTTTTTATATTGTAAGTGTCATAGGAACCACACAAAGTATTTGCATCTTAAGTAAAATATCTTGAGGAGAGATTTCGAACAAGTTATTATATTCGTAAAACATAGCTCGTATGACAAAGTTATAGATGAAATGGTGAAGGTAAAATTTCAGCACCAATTTACTTCTAGATGACATAACTCCGTACTCAGAAGTTTGTTTGGGGCATAAGAGCAGTATATGGAAATCTTATGAACCATATAAGACATCCGTGGATCCAAGTTTGAAATCTAGGTATGTAAAAATGTGAATGAAGAGAAAGAAGACACATGCATCATACACGACTAAAAATATAAAACATTTTAAACTTCTATGGGTCATAGCTAATAATCCAAAGCACGATCAAGGGTGAATTTGTTTTCAATTTTCACATGCAAA
This sequence comes from Picea mariana, assembly GCA_032191745.1. Lineage (NCBI taxonomy): Eukaryota > Viridiplantae > Streptophyta > Pinopsida > Pinales > Pinaceae > Picea > Picea mariana. The sequence continues at coordinate 247,862 of JASDQU010736449.1, forward strand.
TTTATGTGACTAATTTCATATTTGAAAATTGCTTTCTTGTGATCTAACAATAAAACCATAGATTATATTAGTGAACGAATTTACACTGAAATTATTGATTGAAAACATATGCAGTGGAAACAAAAAGATCATAGATGAATCATCAATACACATGAGACACAAATTCAATTTTGTAATATTGTTATCATCAGAAATACTGAGGGAAAAAACAACCCTCCCAACCAAAACAATATCACCAAAATATGAGGACAACCTTGTCCTTCAAAGTCACAAAAATTGAGAACAACCTTGTTCTCCAATGACCATACAAATCAGACAATCAAACCTCAACAATATCTTGGAAATATCCTCTTCACATGAATCTATTGTAGACCACATGTATGCTCTATTGACGTTACATGTCAACCTACATGGATTTGTACCTTCCCATAAAATTAGAAACGTGATTCACTGATTGGAAACCCATGTACATACAATGTTTTCTATCCTACAAATTGTGTGTAACCTAAATGTGATTCAACTGTCCACAACCCGTGTATATAGGTGCTTCATTCTCCATCAAACTACGTATTGTACAAAAAATCTACTCCACATGTGCGACCTTCTTCGCTTCCTCTCTTTAGGGCCAAATTCACCACCTTATAGAATTCCAATTTGTTGACATTACCAATCCTCCTAACACAAGTTCAGAATGACTTATGATAGCTCCATCATGTCTCCACACACTCTATATGATGTTTAATGTCACAATGACCTCTCTTATTTATACACAATCCTTAAGGGTCAACATGGAATCCCCTCCACAAGTTAACATCAAATTAGGATTTCATTGTAGGTCTGAAACCCCAACACAAGCCCATAAATCCCATCACCATACTCATGAATCCCCCACTTAAATACAAGGGTGTTGTGACCAAACCAAAAGTGTATTGTGGTTCCCATGATTATTTCCACATGCCCAACACCTAGGGTCATGTGAGAATACCTGTCAAAGCTACCAAAATCAACACTCCCTCTTAGAGAGGAAGGTATTCTCACCACACTTCAAAAATGGTAATGCATCCCTATGCTACAAAATCATCAAAACTCATTCTTAGTGAGGGAGTCATTCAATATTCCATCATCACATGGAATTATCTCTATATCTCACACTGAAACCTATACCACAACTTCTCTCTAATCCATCTGATTAGGTGCTCCCTCTATCACCAAAGAAAATATTTTTCTCCAGTCCTCATGACTAGCTTTATCCTCGGTCAATGAATCAAATCCTACTATATGGCATGATTCCATCTTTGAAGAGACCCTGATCCTAGAAGCCTCCTACCATTGAACCTCATGTGCAACCTGCCTAGCCATATCAACCTGTGACACCATCCTGAAAGTATTGGAATATGACTCTCTCCCATATGTACCTAAAGGTTGGTTCCCAATAAATGATTGAATCTCCCTCTGAACTTCTTGAATCCCTCTGAAGTTAGATTCCTTCTAAGTCTCTTGAATCCCTCTAAAGTCAGACTCCCTCTGAATATGCACAATCTCCATAACTACCTGTTATTTTTCCACTATCCTCTGCATAGTCCTAGGAGGCTTCTCTCCCCACTGGATCCTGAGAGATAATTCCCTCTGAAATTGGGCTCCCTATAACCCTGTATCACTAGTAGAGCTACCCTTTTCACCAATCGTGGATCTACTTTATCCCTCCTCATCTATCTCTCTGCTCTGGCTAGCCACAACACTCATAATATGGCCCCTCAACCTATATATGTTTCCCTCTCTAACTCCAATAATAATTGTTGATATGAAGCTATATCATCTAGGCCAAAACAGTACATGTCCAGAAATAATATGGGGTACCCCTTCCTCTCAATCTCTGAGAATGAGAGGAAAATTCCCCTGTGTTTTGGAACCCATAACACATTTGACACCCTCAACATCTCTCCTGAATCTAATAGGAATGATATTGTACCATATCCTTGTAATCCATGTTTAACTCCCATGCAAACCTCCACACACAAATTTGAGCCATTATATATGAAAGTGTCAAACAACTCTCTAGTACATATCATATGGAAATATGCTCTGCTATCCACCAACCAATCCCCGTATTGGTAACTATAATAATGATCCGGGTTATTTTTGGAATGAAATGAGAGTGAAGATATGATAAAGAAATGTACAAATATATATCATATATCCAATAATATAACTGAGATATATCATATGTATATAACAAGAGGTGCATATATACAGTAATAAACAATTTATATTAATGAATGAAATGTACAGAACAATAAAATTGCAGAGTGAAAGAATCGGTGGAATGGTGGAAGATTATATATGAAAAGAGATGTGATGGCTATGCTCATTCACAAGAAGATGATTATTAAAATGAGGCTCCAAATACATTTTTAACATAAATAAAATCCAAAACCCTAACCCCAGAAGATGAAAATCCAACAATTGTGTGGACCTCGTTTTGGGTAGTAAGTTGTATCAACTTCCCGAGGGAGTAACTTTGGCATATGATCTTCGTTTCGGATGCACGGTAGCTTGTTGGAAATATATTTACAATCAACTTCATTTAAAAGGCCCAATCAGAGTATTTTAATATATTTGAGGTGACCTATTGTGAAAAAATGTCGTTTAGGCCCTCAAAATGGCCCCAGAAGTTTGGGACCCAAAAAACTGCTAAAAATAGTAAGTTTCCAAAAACATTTATTGAGCTAATTGGAATAGGTGGGTGGCCACCGATATCCTCATAGATAAATACTCCCTCCTTAGGAAGAAATGGCTTCCATTTCATTGAGTTCCCTGGCAAAAGGGGAAAGCATTTTCTGAATCTGAATCTTGGTGAATTGATTTCCTTGCCAGAGAAGTCGTGTTGCTTAGCTTGTTTAAGACTGTCACAAACCTGTTGTTGGAAGAGTTGAATCTATTCAACCAGATTGTTGTATCTTGGATTGATTAGGAAGCGTGTAGGTACCATTGTAGGTGAAGAAAAAATATCTTCTTTCTCTTCTGCAATCTGCTTCTATTGGAATGAAAGGTCTTGGGCCAAGGCTACAGTGGTTGCAGTTTCCTTATGTTCACCTTTTCAACAGGTTGTGAAGAGGATGAATTTTGCAGCATGAGAGATTATCTTGCGGCACTATTTTGGTGGGACAATAATCAAAACTACCTATGGTATCTTGTAGAGATGAACCCCCAGAGTAACAATGACACTATAGGGTTCAGACTCATAAATAGCATGGCACTTCCACATATATGGGTGGCCCAAAAGAACATCACATACATACATTGGGTAAACATCACATAATACCTCATCGTTGAAGGGATAGATGCCGTATGAAAATCGACATTGTTGGTCGATAGAGAGATCGTGTCCCTAGTGAAGCCACACAATGTTGTATGGTTGGGGGTGTTGTGTTGTCAATAATCCCAATTGTTTGAGAACCTATGCTGAGATGAGGTTCTTCTGGCTTCTGCTATCAACAATAAATTACAGTGGGGTCCCCTTCACTCACATTTGTAAATGAAAAGGGTGTTCCCCCTCTTCAGGATCTACTAGTTCTTCTGGTTAAATTGTTGAGGTTGGGACAATAACAATGGGTTCTACGTCGATGAACTTTCTTCTCCCATTATATTTTGAATCATATTATGAATCAGGGTTTGACACATTTTCTTTGATCTCAGCCACCAATGATTGTTTTGAGCAACATTCATTAGTGTTGTGCCCGGGACACTTGTGCAAATTGCACCACTTTCTAGTGTCCTTATTCATCTTTTTGTTACCCTTCTTTTCATATGGCTTAGTTTGGTTTTCTGGGGGGTAGTTCTTATGGTCATATTTAACATACTTTGGTTGTTGTGGATTTGCAGACCCGAACTCCATTTTGTTCTGGTGCATAAATTTCTTCTTGATTTTGACAACATATCGATAGGGAGTTCCCAGTGATGAGATGTCCAGGAAATCCATTTCCATTTAGATGTACCTATGGAGAGCCACGCAGTATTTCAGAACCAGATGTTGTTCAGATTCTTTGATACCTAGATTGGTGCGCAAGATAAGGAAAATATTTGTAAACTATGGAACTATTTGGCCCCTCTCTTGCTGCAGTGTGGTCCATCTCATGTACTGTTCGTCATAGTTATAAACATGGTAATATTGTTCCTTGATCGCATCTACAAAAAAATCCCAAGTGGGGTCGACCCCATATATTCCAAACTTCTCTATGGAACTTTGTTCCCAATAATTTTCCTATAAATGTTTGACATGGGGGAGATCCTTAAAGAGTGCAAACATGATATTTTCCATGTTAGAAAAAATGTGAACAAAGAAATAACCTTGTAGCAGATTTAACCATTGTTCTAGGGAATTCACATTGATCTCACTTTCAAATACAGGAATATAAAAATTAACTTGTACCTTGAAAGGAGATGTTCCTCCAAAGTGGTCTCTTGATGAATACGTGCCTACTGTTATCGGTAGGCATTGAAGGATTTGGGAAAAAATCTCCATCATTTCGACCCTCTGTCGCGTGAGAGCTTGCTCAAGCAACATATTAATAGAATCTTCCTTTGTCATCTTTATTTTCTTCTACCATGGAGGGCTTCTTGGGAGTGAAAGAGTGATTTTCCTCAAGAGACACAATCTTGATACCCAACTTGCTATACTCAAACCTCATCGATGACATGCACTGAAAACGATCAAGAGTAGCCTACTTTGATACCACTGATCTGGATTATTTTCGGCATGAAATGAGAGCGGAGATATAATAAAGAAATGTATATTAATATATCATATATCCAATAATATATAAGAGATGTATCAGATGTATATAACAAGAGGAACAAATATATAGTAATACACAATTTCTATTAATGAATGAAATGTACAGAACTATAAAATTATAGAGTGAAAGACTAGCTAGAATGGTGGTAGCTTATCTCTAAGAAGATATGTGATAGCTACGTTCATTTGAAAGAATATAATTATTAAAATGAGGATATTTTTAACATAAATAAAATCAAAAAACCCTAACCCTGGAAGTTGAAAAGCCAACAATTTTGTGGACCCTGTTTTGGGTAGTTTGGTCTATCAACTTCTCAGGGGCGTAACTTCGGCATACGATCTTTGTTTGGGGTGCACGATAGATCATTGGAAAGGTATTGACAAGGAGAATAATTTCATAGGATAAATAAAAGTTTCCATCTATAATTGAGCTTATCAACCATAAAAAAACATCATTTAGGCCCCTCAAGATGGCCCCAGAAGTTTGGGACCCGAAAAACTGCTAAAAATAGTAAGTTGCCAAAAAACAGTTTTGAGCCAATTGGAATAGGTGGGTGGACATAGAGATAATCCTATATCAATACTCCCTCCTTGATCAAAATCTGGACTAGGGGTCAAATTTTAGCTCTAAAATCAAAGTTCGCGGAATTGCCTCAAAACGAATGAGAGCATAGGCCTCGTCATTACGAACCCAACACAACTCATTTGGGTTCAAACGGACGTTGGGAATGAGAGATATCGCGTTTTGTTCAAATTTACAAACAGGTAAAAAAATTGTGCTGATTGTACAGTCCGTACATGCTGATGTGGCAGGTCGTACGACACGTGGTAGGCCATACGACACATGGAAGACAGGCATTCAGACAGTTGGCAGGTGACTTGGCATGTTTGGCAGCGAATGGAATGATGACACGTGACCCATTCAATGGCCTTCACGTGTATTCCATTTATTGGTTTAAAACTTATGTTGTTGGTTGGAGTCGACCCCGCGACCTCCGGGCAGGGGCAAAGACTTGGCAAAGAGCCACCAATCGGCATGCCACCAGTTGTTCCTTGTTATATATATGGTGCAATATATATATATATATATATATA
>JASDQU010736450.1:16668-44906 GCA_032191745.1 Picea mariana
AAAAGAGTGCTATGCCTCCTGAGCTTATTCTCCTCGAATCCTTAAAGGGTTTTATCCTTCTTATCCTACCAGCTCCGCTGTTTCCATCAATGACAACAACCATCAATACACATTCGTTGCTTGTTCAATATTTGCCAATAGTTGGAGCTACCCTCATGCTGTAGCTTGAAAATAGGGGGTCAGAGCCTCCTTCCATTTCTAGCTGGAAAACAAAGGAAGTTGGTGCTTCCAATGAATGCAATTATTAAAGACAAATAAGAAAAACATTTTGTGGTTTTCTCCCACATTGGGTTTCCACGTAAAAAATATTGTTTTACTTTGTATGTGTATGATTGTTCATTTTTCCATGGTTTATTTAATATGAACTTATTGGATGATAATTTTATATTGATCATAAAGATAAATAAAACTTGGATATTATGGTTAAAAGGATTAAAAATCTCTATTATTGATTCAACCCCCTCTTAGTAATCCAACAACTATCATCATCATTAATTAATGTTGTTATAAATTTTTGGACAGCCATTTAACTCATTTATTGACTTGTGTTTATCTTGAAAAGTGTGAGTGACAAAGCATTATCAAGTTTTCAAGACTCTTGTATCTCTTCCGTGTCATCATAACTTGCACCTTTCAAGATACATTGTTGCTAATGTAATCTCACTTTTATTGTACAATAACTTGTTCAGAAACCACAAAATTTGCTTAAGAAGTCATTGATTATAATTGTTGCTACTAATTTTTGATGTTTCATTGGTAAAGGGAAGGTAAAAACCCATTTTCATTTCCCATTGTCCCTTTAAACTTCATGAAGTGACTTCTTGTGCTGAGTGACCTAGAGAGAGGGGTGGGTCTTCACCATATCTTTTTTTCCTTCATCAACCAACTAAGTCCTCGGACATATCCCTTGGAGTGAGGCTTTCCTCCTCCTAAATAGAAAGAGGTACCATATTGGGATGACAGTGATAGGGTTACCTCTGTGTTACGTCAATCTAGGCCTTCTTTCATTTAGGCTTTGGGAAATTATAGATTGTGCGATAACAATTCTGACTTTGGCTTCTTGAACTCCTTTAATAGTGGTTGCTTTATATCTACCAAGGTCATGGCCTGTCCTGTAGGCATAATTCTCTATAAATTCATATACCATACTAACGTGTAACCTCTAAATGTCATTGATAACTGCGCAATTTTTACAACATCATACTATATGCTTTAAACAACCCAAACTATTTTGTAGACAAACAAGTGTTGTTTCGGATCCTCTGTTCCTATTCCATTGAATTCAGGAAGTCTAAGTGTGTTATCTATTCCCACCATGTTGGTTTGTGTATTCCCTCCTCTTGGTGATGTTGGTTGACTATGGATTTGACTCTACATACTACTCCCACTATTATGACTAGTAATACTATGTACTCCTTGACTAATTATGATATCTTTTTACAAGGCTTCAACTGTTATCTCTGATTGTGATGACGCACATGGGGTCATTGATTCAAAACATGATCACGTATGAGTAGAACTTATGGGATCCTCTATTATAGGACTAGAATAAGACCCTTCTTCGTTTCCTCCTACATATGGTATCTCCATAATTCAGACTTTTGCACAAGGTTCACTTTCTTTCGACTCACCGTGTTTCTCTTCTTTCCCAACACCAATATTTTTCATTTTGTACCTTCTTCCTCCGCACAACTCTCCAAACTCGTACTCATCCTATGGTATGTTGCCTTCTTGCATCCTCAATTCCTTCCTGCTTCATTCATTACTTCCTTCTCTTAGACGAGTCCCCTATCATCCTATGGATCCCCTATGTGCATGAAGCCCATTTATTTGTTGGAATTCATAATAAACACATGTTTTTCATATAACAACATCTTTATCCACATATTTAATGAATTCAATAACCTTTTGTGGAGACATTTGAAAAACTTTCTTTCTGCAACACTATATGATTGAATGCAATCTACTGCAAATTATGTAACATAACCCCCTAATGCACTATCTAACCAAAAATAAATTGCTCCAGTATTTGGATTACTTTCCGAATTCAGTTGTTTTACTAATCCAGGAGTCCAATTCTTTGGTGTTGCAACACTAAACCTTCCTGTCTTCTCAACCAATCTTCCTAGCCACTCAGTCATAATTTTTGGCAATTCGCCAAAGAAAATTTTCTGCAGATTTGTGAACACATACTTTTGCATGCATTTATTGTCACTCATATGAGGTTTCATGTTATCTTTTCATGAAAATTCTCATTCTTTTCATTCTAACCAGTCTATGAATTCCTTCTTAGTCGAACTCCAAAACATTTCCTTAATCGCAATTTCCCAGTCCCAGCAACAGAACCCTTTGTTGGATTAAATTGGTCTATGCAAGGGTTTTAATACCCAAGGTTCAGTTCAACCATGACCAACAAAATCTCAAGACAATGGTTTTTTCGACCTAACCTTCTTGCGCAAATGAAGTCTCACCCGAGGTATCTATTGGGACTGCAAGAACTTGGTTTTTGCACCAGTAAGGGAAAGGGAGGTTGATGCTCTAATCATTGTTCTTTAATATAGCTTATATATGCTCTTAATCATTACAATCATTCATGAATATTGCATCATAGTCAATCCATGCACTAAATCTAGTCTGTGAAATGTGACTACATCATTCATAAATGCACACAACAAGTAAAGAACATAAGATGAAAGATTGTCTCTCAAACTCCTTTATTCATCGTATCGAATGATTACATTCATGACTCTTGCATAATGTCAACCTATATAGATTCTATAACTTTCCTCTATCCCTCTATATCTCTCTCTTTTCACCGCACCCATTACATATTTATACCCCAAAATCTAGGGATTAAAGTCATATTCTTATCTATCCCAAAATAACTCATTACAATGCATGGCATGGCCATCTTCAGTTAACTAGATGTTTTCCTTCTACTTCTCACTCTTAATATAAATTTTCTATTGATCCAGGTTGATATTGGTCGCCACCCACCTATTCCAACTGGCTCAGAACAGTCTTCTAGAAATTTACTATTTTCATCATTTTTTTGGTTCCTAAACTTTCGGGGCCATTTTGAGGACCTAAATGAATTTTTTTCAGGAACAAGCACCTCAATGATGGCCTAAGGCTCTGATTCAACCCCTTAAATGAATCTCCTCAATGATACCTTTCCAACAAGATATTGTGTTGTTGGATTATTGAGAAGAGGGTGAATCAACAATAGAGCAATATGATATTTTTCAACCACAGTGTATAAATGTTATTTTTCATTATGATCAATTTACCAATATCATTCAATCATGTGTAGAATAAATAAACCATGAACAATGAGTAATCACACACATACACAGTACATCAATATTTTACATGGAAACCCGATGTGGGAGAAAACCATGGAATGTTTTTTCTTATGTGCCTTTAAGAATTACATTCATTGGAAGAACCAACTTCCTTTGTTTTCTAGTTGCAAATGGAAGGAGGCTTCAACCCCCTATTTTCAGGCTACAACCTTAGGGAAGCTCCAAATCCCAATTCTCTGGCTATAACCAAAAGGAGGCTACAACCCCCTATGTTTTTTGGCTACAACTAGAAGGTGGCTACAAGCACCTATCCTTGCCCTGTCTAAACACCCTGAAATATAAGTGCCAAATGTAGAAAATGAATATGTCACTGTCATAACCTGTTCTGTAATCTGTCATTGTATACTCATTAACCAATCTGATCTAATCACATATACCTCAAACACTATACCACAAGTATGTACCACAAACCATGTGCTACAACCTCACTTTTATAGAACCTCTATTTGTACCAATAACTTCAGTAGATCTTCCTCAGATCAAATCTATAGAAAGCCCTAAACTTCCCAGAGGGAATCCAACAGATTTACAAGGAAATCCCTCAACCAGATTCATAGATTCAACACTACACATATGAAAACCATACCTTTTTCTGCTTGTAGCATTTTGTTTCCATGGTTTTTCTACAGTGATTCTGCTGCCACGATTATGTTGACGTGATTTTTATGCTGCGAATTTTCTGCTGCACTTTTTTTGACATAGTTTTTTTGGTGTGGTTTTTCTACTGTGATTTTTCTTTTGAAATTTTTTTTTCGCACTTTTCCTACCGCAATTTTCCTACCATGATTTTCCTGCCACACTTTTCCTGCTGCGATTTTTTTTCGCACTTTTTCTACATCAATTTTTCCTGCTACGATTTTTCTATCGCAGTTTTTCTGTCACAATTTTTCTACCAAAACTTTTCTCTATCAATAATACCTTCCCAAATAACCTTTCACAAAATAGATATTCAATTATATTCAATAGGTTCTAATGGGAGATATTTTCTCTCTTATTTATACTTCCATGTAGCTTCCTTGAGGGGTTACTTGCTAACTAACTTAACCCACTTTCCTTCTTTTAGGGATAACCCACTTCTAACCACTTTTCCACTTCTAACTCACTTTGTTACAAATAGTAAATTATCCACTTCTAGTTGCAACTAAATTATTTTTAATTATTTTCTTATTGCAAAAAATTAACCCATGACTAACTCCTAGTTTTACCCACTTAACTAATCAACTTATTCTAGGATCTTCTAGAATTAATTTGACTTATTTGACCTTCTAGATAACTCATGAGGGATATCCAACTTCAATACGCAATAACTCTCTAACCGTGAGGAGTTTTTTGATGTTATGCATATCACCGGAAATGGCATGACATCTGCTATCCATCTAGAATAACCTTACCTCAAAATATATTAAACTTCATACCATTATACATCGGTCAAAAAAAAGTCTCTTAATCATATTATTGGGGCTACCAAAATTTTCTACTGGACTTTCTTCAAGGGTTGACATCAATGACAACCAACCCAATTCATCAACAATATCCCCCTTTGGCATTGATGAAAACACTTTGATGAAATATTGAAGTCATATCCCTCATACTCCCCCTATGATCATCGCTCCCCCTGGAATCATGCCTATCTTCTCTCTCTTCAAGAATCTAACTCTTTATCCTACATCTGATAAATATCTCCCCCTTTGACATCAATGGAAAAGGTAACTTCTTGTCTGGGGCTGCTCCCCCTAACTGAACTGTACTTGGGGATGCTCCCCCTGACTGAACTCTTCTTGAAACTGCTCCCCCAACCTGAATTTTCCTCTTTATGGTGCTTCCTCGTGTAAATCTAACAAATATAAAATAAGCATTCAAAAGCATTCATTTTGGAGTATAAATTACCCTAATTGTTTGTTGAAGATACTCAAAGGATTCCCTTGGAAGTGGTTTTGTAAAGATATCTTCCACTTGTTGTTTTGTTCCCACATATTCAACTCTGATGTTCTTCTCTGCTTTATGTTCCTGTAGAAAGTGATACTTGATTGGAATGTGTTTCATCTTGGAGATATTGATGGCACTTGTATTATCACAATAAATTGGATTGGGGTCATCATATTCAACCTGTATATCTTTTATATTTTGTTTCATCCATAGAACCTCTGTACAACATGTTATTGTTGTAATATACTCTGCTTCGGTCATAGATAATGATATTGACAAATAATTTTTTACTTAGCCGAGATACCAAACAATCACCCAAGTAGAATGCTACTCCACTTGTGCTTCAACAGTCATCAATGCAACCTACCCAATCTGCATCTATGTAGGAAATAAGTGATAAATCCTTTCTTTTTGGATACCATAATCCAAAGTCTTATGCACCCTTGAGATATTTGAATATACTCTTTACTTCTAGAACATGTGATTCTTTTGGTGTTGCTTGAAATATTGCCACCAGTCCAACTACATGCATTACATCTGGTCTGGATGTTGTCACATAAAGTAAGATGCCAATCATTGACCGATACTGCCTCTGATCTATAGACTTTGAATCATCATGTTTACTTAACTTGCAACTGGTTTTCATAAGAGTACTAACTAGTTTGCAATATTCCATTCTAAACCTCTTTAGAATTTCTCTGATATACTTGGTTTGAGAAATAAGAATGCCTTAGTTTCTTTGACATATCTGAAGACCTAGAAAGAAGGATAATTCTCCAAGTAATGAAATTTCAAATTCATTCTACATATCCTTTGCAAATTTCTAGCTCAACCTGTCATCATCACTTCCAAAAATAATATCATCAACATAAACTTCAATTAATAAAATACTATCTTGAGTTACCTTGATGTAGAGGTTGTTGTCTACATTTCCTTTCCTGAACCCTTTCTGTTGTAAGTGTCTATCTAGTCTAGAACACCATGCTCTCGGGACCTGTTTGAGACCATACACGACCTTCTTTAATATGCAAACATAACCTTCATTTTTTTATCACTAAAATCATTCTGGTTTCTCAATGCAGACTTATTCTTCTAGTTCTCCATTCAGAAAAGATGATTTCACGTCCATATGATACACTTTAATATTCTTTGAACATGCATAGGCTAGTATGAATCTTATTTCTTCCATTCTTGCAACTGGGGAAAATGTATCTTCAAATTTGATACCTTCAACTTGTGCATATCCTTTACGTACCAATCTAGCTTTGTTCCTGGTAACCTGTCCATCTTCATTCAATTTATTTCTGAAGACCAATTTTATTTCGATCACATTCTTGAGCCTTTGTCTTGGAACCAATTCCCAAGTATCATTCTTTTCTATTCGATCTAATTATTCATCCATGGCTTTTATCCATAATTCATCCTTGTTGGATTCTATTCAAAATTGCTTGGTTCAATCAAAGATAAGAGTGCTAGGTGCAGTTGTTCTAGTGAACGAATTCTTCTTCTAGTCTCAACACCTTCATATTTGTTCCCAATAATCCGATATGACAGATGATTCTTTTGTATTTGTTTTCAAGGTGTCTTTGGAGGTACTTGTTGTTCTTGATCTTTTACTTCTATTTGATCTTCTTCATCTTCCCCTTTTGTTGCTTCTTCATCCTTTTCTTCTTCTTCGTAAACTTGTTCAAATGATTCTTTTTATTCTTACTTTAATTTTCATCCACCTGTCTCATCAACCATTACATTGATTCTTTTCACAACTATTTTGAGCCTTAGATTGTAACATTTGTATGTTTTAATTGTACTTGAAAAATCAACAAGTATTCCTTTATCTACACGAGAATCAAACTTTCCCATTTTGTCATCTTCTCTTTTGATGTAGCATTTTCCTCCAAAGACTCTGAAGTCCTTTACATTCGCTGGTATTCCTTTCCATAGCTCGTAAGGATTTTTGTCACTATTTTTCCTTAGCATTACTCTGTTTTGAATGTGAACTTCTGTATGTACTACAAAAAAAACATCTTTCAACTTGGAATCCATTAACATTTTTCGAGCCAATTCATGTACTATCTTGTTCTTTATTTCGATGACCCCTTTCTGTTGAGGTGTTCTAGCAATGTAGAATTGTATTTTTATTCCATGTTTGCTGCAAAAATCCTTAAATTTCTTTGAAGTAAACTCTCCTCCATTATCGGATCTCAAGAATTTGATTTCTGAATCCATTTAATTTTCAACCATTTCCTTGTATACCTTGAATTTTTCAAATCTTCTGACTTTTTCCTTAGAAAACAAACTGTATTCATTCTTGTATAATCATCAACCAATAACATAAAGTATTTCTCACCTTTTAAACCCTTTGTTCTAGTTGGTCCAACTAGATCAGTATGCACAATTTCTAGTGGTCTTATCGTTGAGTATTGCTTTGATTTGAACTTGGTCTTTGTTTTCTTTCCTTGTTGACAATGCTTGCATAATGTGTTGGTTGGCCTCATGATCTGGAGCATTTCTATGATTGCTTCCTTTTTGTTGACTTTGACGATATTATCAAACTTTATATGACCCATTCTTCTGTGCCATAGCCAAACTTTATCTTCCTTCCCTAGAACACACTTTTCATTTCCAATTTTCACTTAATACATATATGTTTCTTGAATTTCTTACAGTTGTTACAACAAATTTTTTTGAACCTACTTTTCTTATCTCGGATTTATGTGAATCAAACATAATCTTGTGACCTTCGTCACACATTTTTATTACAATTGGAATATTATGTTTAATATCTTCCACTAGAATAACATTTTCTTCGTTGGTATCCTTGTTTCCAATTCTGATTGTGCTCTTTCCAATGATTCTAGTTGAGTCCTCATTTCCAAAGGAGACAGATCCATCTCTTTTGTTTCTCAATGTTAGAAAAATGTCTTCATCACCTGTCATGTGATTTGAGAAATCATTGTAAACATACCAACCATGTTTCTTATTCTTATCTTGTAGAGAGAGTGTGCATTCTTGATTTCTATATTGATTTTGTGTTCTTATCCATGTTCTATTATAAGGTTTCTGTCTGTGACTATTGTTATTCTATTGTAATTCTCTAGGAGGGATTGTCATTCTACAATATTTGTTCGTGTGTCCAAAGTTGTTGCACTTGTAGCATTCCACTTCAATGGTCAATGATTCAAACCTTTTGTAGATTCTTCTCTCTGCTTCACTAGGCCTTCTTGGATAACCATTTTGTGTATGACTTTCAAAGTTGTTTTTGTTCCTTATATTAGCTCTGCAATTTACAACTTTATGCCCTAAATTATTGCATGCATAACATAAACCAAAAAATATATTTTGATACCTAGGAGTTGAATATATTATGAAAGGAGTTATTATTTTGAATCTTTCTTCTTCCTTAGGCATGTTTGTTTCTGACTGTCGTGTTTCTGAAATATGAATCTTCTCAGTGGGGGAGTGTCCCTGTGATATTCCTTGTAGAACTTCCTATCCCCTCTCACTGTTTTTGCATACATTTTTGGATATGTTTCTTGATATGTCATTTTGGAGCTTGATCCCTTTTATGTCTGATTGTATCCAAGTCCATACTTTTCATGATTAGGTCTTTGACTGTTGATATTGTTATCCAAAACTTTTGAGCTATTCTGCATATTTTTATTCTGAAGATCCTTTCTCGATGTGACAGTCTCTACTTCCAAATTTCCAATGATCCTTTAACTTTCTTCTAATTTTTCTTTGAATGCTTCTTCAATTATTTTATCTTCTTCTATTTGAACCTTAAATTTCGTGATCATCTTCTCTAGTTATTGAATGTCTTATTTCTTGTCTAGTTCTTAGAACTTCTTGTTTTTCTTCTTTTTCTTTTTATAAATTCTATATTACTCAACAATTATTATCGGTAGTCAAATTTTGCCTCTTCATATTCTTCTTCGATGTATTATTTATCAGAATATTCTATTTCCACCAATAGAACTCTTTATGTCTCACTTTCACTGACTTCATCTTCATCTAATGTGGAACTTTCTTCTTTGGTGCAAACACTTTTCTTGAAGACTTTATTTTTGGTTATTTTTCCTTTATATGTTTGTTTTCTATTCGAATCATCTTCATCATTTCTTTTCTTTTTGTTATGAGGACATTTGTTAGAAAAATTACCAATATCATCACATTTGAAACAAATCAATGAAATCTTACCTTTATATCTGTCGTCGGTTCCCTTTTTCTGTATTCTGACGAAGTTGGATACTTCTTAATCATCCTCTGAGATGTCACTGCTACTTTTATCTTTGTTTTCCTTTTTCTTTGAATTTTTGGATACTTTGAATGCTTCTTCTTTTGTACCTATATTCTCCTATTCTGTTCTCATCCAGTAAGCTGTGAAAATTCCATGTAGTTCATCCATGTGTATCGAGTCTCGATCTTCTCTTTCTTCTAGTGCTGAGATCTTATGATCAAATATGATTCGAAGATATCTTAGTACATTTTGAACAATTATAGATTCATAAACTTTTTATCCCAATCCTATGATTTCATTCACTGTTTCATAAACTCGTAAGAATTAAGCTGCAATATTCCCATCTTCCTTCCTCTTTAGTTGTTTGAATTGTCCTCTATAAGTTTGAATCTTTGCTGCCTTGACTTTTGCATCTTATGTTGGAAATACTGAGAGGGGGGTGAATCAATATTTAGAGCAATTAGTATTTTTGAACTTGTACTTCAATTATATCATGTATTCAATTTATATTTAATCAGCAATGAAGACTATCCACTGAACATTGAAGAATAGTATAAGAGATACACCAATACACCATGCACAATATATAAGAAGTAATCATATCCATACATGGGTGTTGTATCTTCATGCATAATTTCCTTCATGTCTGTCTTCTTCGATCAACTGTGGGGTCCAAAATCCAATGGCTAGGGTTGACATCAATGACAACCACCAATATTCCAACAATCTCCCCCTTTGTCATTGATGGAAACACTCATGCTCCCCCTGTCATCATGATCCCAATTTATCTCCCCCTTTGACATCAATGGCAAAGGGTGGGGATGCTCCCCTTGAGTTCAATGGCATATGGTGACATTCTTCTTTGGGGCTTCTCCCCCTGAACATGCAGCACTCAATAATACTTCATCCTTATTTTTGGTCTTTGGGACCTTTTCTTCCTTGGAATCATTTTGTGTGGCTTATGTCTTCTCTCTCTTCTTCATGTCTAGGTTGTATATGTTGTTTGGTATTCTTGTTGCAGCTACAACCAATTTTCCTGAGTTATTTTCTCTGATGTTACATTTTTACGAGTCAAACATAAGAGCATATCCTTGATCACATATTTTGTTGACACTAAGGAGATTATGCTTCAGATATTCAACCAATAGGACTTTTCCTACTTTTACCTTTTCACTTCCAAACTTTACAATTCCTTTTCCAAGTATTTTGATAGATGAATCATCTTCAAATGCAACATTTCCACCCTTTTTCTTCAAGATGAAAAATTTTCTTTGATCTCTGGTCATATGAGATGAGCACCCACTCTCTATGAACCATTCATATTCTTCTTTGCATTTTTTAGCGACCACTGATATTCAACAATTTTCATTGTGTGTAATTTCTTTTATTTTCCATGTTGTAGTTGGTATAGGGACATTTGGCATAGGATTATCTTCCTTCATCTCTTTGCAAACTCGTGCTTTGTGACCAAGATTATTTCACTTGTAGCATACAGTATTTTGATCCATTAATGGGTCAAATGGATTATAATTTCTATTGACAATTCTACAAACATTTCCATATCTACTATTTTCACCATTCATGTAGCTTGTGAAGTTATTCCTTTCATTGATTCTACAATTGATTGCCTTGTGTCCAAAATTT
The DNA here is from genome assembly GCA_032191745.1 of Picea mariana. Taxonomy (NCBI): domain Eukaryota; kingdom Viridiplantae; phylum Streptophyta; class Pinopsida; order Pinales; family Pinaceae; genus Picea; species Picea mariana. The sequence continues at coordinate 27,841 of JASDQU010736450.1, forward strand.
CCACAAGTATAACAATGTCCAAGAAAGAAATTTTGATACCTAGGAGTAAGTGATCTTCTTTGTGGTGTGGTCCATCTGGGTTCATGATCTATTCTTCTATAGTTTCCTTCATAATGATTTCTTTCATACATGATGGGAGAGGATCGTCTTGATGTCTCATTCCTTCTGAATTCTAGTCTTCTATCTTGTTGTTCAACTTGGTTTGGAGTGTTGGTTTCATCATTTTCATATACCTTATCTTGTTTTGTTGTCTTAAAAATGTAATTGTATCCTAGTCATGTCTTGTCGTTTGGAGATCTTTAACTGCTAAGGATCTCATCTAATTTTTCAATACTTTTTTCAAACTTTTTCAACTTTTCTATTGTCAATAGTAGCTCCCCTTTTGTGTGATCCAATTTTGATTTCAATTTCTCATAATCTTCTAATTGTTCCTTCAAGCTATCAATGTTCTTTTTAATCTTGTAATTTTCTTCTTCACATCTACTCAATTCACATTTAGTATTATGTTTTTGTTTCTAAGATTTATATTTTCAGTTTCAACATGCTTCAAATTTTCAATATTCTCATCTTCTTGTTCACTCTCTACATAGAATTTGTATCCTCAAAAGGAATCAAGGTTGGTTTCTTCATCTAAATATTCTTCAGAAATGATTTCCTCCTCTTTAGAACTCTTGGGATCATCATCATAGGTTTCTTGGGTTATGAAGAGGAATTATCCTCCATCATTATCTTCTTCATCACTCTCATCTAAGGAGATGTCATCATCCTTGGAGTAGAAGATATTTTTATTGTTGAGACTTCTCTTTTTATAGTAGCATTTTTCAGCAATATGTCCTATTCTACCACAGTTAAAGCATTTGAGAGAAGACTTACCTTTGTATCTGCCAATTCCCTTCTACAACCTTCTTAGGAAATTTTTTATTTCTTCATCAAGGTCATTATCCTTGTCTTTTGTCTTATTTATGTCTTTAAATACTGCTTCATTGTTTGGTTGGTTACTTTATGTACCTTTTCTCATTTCATATTCTATAATATACCCATGTAATTCATCCATTGTCATTTTGGTCAAGTCCCTAGTTTCTTCAATGGAGGAGACCTTAGCATAATACTTCAAGAGAAGTGATCTCAACACTTTATGTACAACCAAGGATTCATTGATATATTCACCTAATCCTTTGATAGCATTAACAACTTCATAAACTCTAAGAAACTAGGTTGCAATATCTTCCTTTTCATCCATCTTCAAATTTTCAATTTATGCTTTATGTTGTTAAAGCTTGACCTTCTTAACTTTGGATCACCTTCATAGATACTCTTAATTTTGTCCCATACCTTTTTAATAGTGTTGCATCCCATCACTTTGATAACAATGGTTGGTGTCAATGATCCTATAATAACATGTCTATATTTTGAATTACAACTCATAAGATTCTTCTCATTTGGATCGGTTGGAGAATTCTTTAGGATTACATAGACATCTACAAATGAGTACCAAATGTCTACTCCCAAAGTTGTTAGTTAATTTTTCACTCTATCACTCTAGTATGCATAATTTCTTCCATCAAGTCGTTGAATCCCATTTGGAATGTGCTCATGGTCATCCATCTTTGCTTGGGATTTTCCTTCCAGTGGTTAAACCGTTATGAAGGAAACCCTCTATGATACCAACTATTGGAAACACTGAGAGGGGAGGTGAATCAATATTTATAGCAATTAGTATTTTTGAACTTGTACTTCAATAAAATCATGTATTCAATTTATATCCAATCAACAATGAACACTATCCAATGAACAGTGAAGAATAATATAAGATATACACCAATACACCATGCACATTATATAAGAAGTAATCATGTATTATTGTTCAAAGGAAGTAATGACTCCCAAAGGTAGCTACAAATTCCAAATATAAAGGGAGGGATAAACCTCCAAAAGGAATATAAAATCCTCCAATATCAAGAGAGAGTTTGCCTCTCCATCCTTTCCCCTTCCTTCCACCCAAGAATATATGAGAGATAATAAATATTTACATTAAATTATCACCATCAACCAACCATCACATATAACCTAATAACACTTCCTGATACTTCTTAAAATTATGGAATTATTCACTTCTTCTAATACTCTGATCCTGTAGATAATATTACTTAATGCATTCTCTAAAACGCCTCCAAGTTTCACTCCTTGAATCCTCCCAGAAAAGGAGTTATAGAGAAAATGGTAGACCTTATTCAATTCTGGTTTATTCAGGAGAGCCAACTTGTATAGAATGCCCCCGGCTCAATATTTTACATCAAATTTTGAAATTCATACACATGAAACAAAAACCAATACTCTTTCCAATTCAATGGTCTCACTTCATTTGGATTGTCTATGAAGACATTATGACTTTTTACCCAGAACACATGTTTATGACTAGCTTCGGGACTAGTAAAAAACCCTATCTTCCATAGAGTGTATCTCCAAATTTATAGTGAATAAAGAATTGAAGATTTTACCACCGGTACCTATATATGTCTTTTCAATAGCCTCCAAATTTCACCATTTGAATCGTTCTAGAAACAACGTTATAGAGAAAATGGTAAGACTTCATCCTCCCTTGAAATTCAACCTTCTTTACTTTAGATTTCCTCAGAAATTCGATTTATATCTCCTTGTTCATTAATAAACTTGTGTGTGTTGAAAAATGAATGTATAATTAGATGTATTTATACCTTTTGTGTCACTTCCTTTTAACATTGGGGCTGAAATGTATTTTCTTCTTCAATTCACATTGTCATCTTCAAAAATGAATTTCTCCTCAATCGTGAGGATCCATGTGACATGCCACATACTACCAGAATAAGAATGACTTATACTATCCATACATGGGTGTTGTATCTGCATGTGTAATTTCCTTCATGTATATATACTTCGATCAACTGTGGGGTCCAAAATCCAATGACTAGGGTCGACATCAATGTCAACAACCAATCTTCCAACATCTCCTTCATAGATATTTTGAAGTTTGTCCCAAATTTCTTTAGTGGATTTGCAATGCATAAATTTTTCATATAAAAAATCACAAATACCATTAAGAAGTGCATTTGTGGCCTTTCAATTATTTACACTGATTTATTTTTTTTTTCATTTGTTGGTGGAACTACTAGTTCTTTATATCCATCTACAATTGATTGTGAAACCTCAATTCTCCATGCTTGCACATATGTTTTCATCCTTCTGGTCCAGAATGCATAGTTATGTCCATCAAACTGTGGTATTACATTTTTATACATATTTTTTCTCTCTGTGATCTACCTTTCAGTGGTTAAACTGATTTCTAAAGGAACCTGCTCTGATACCAATTGTTTGATTCCTGAGAGGGGGGTGAATCAGTAATAGACCAGTATAATCCTTTTTAACCATAGTATGTAAATGTTATTTGTATTTATGATCAATTTACCAATATCATTCAATCATGTGAAGAATAAATAAACCATGAGCAATGAGTAATTACACACATACACAGTACACTAGTATTTTATGTGGAAACCCAATGTGGGAGAAAACCATGGAATGATCTTTATTATGTGTCTTTAAGAATTACATTCATTGGAAGAAATAACTTCCTTTGTTTTCCAGCTGCAAATGGAAGGAGGCTCTGACCCCCTATTTTTAGGCTAGAACCTGAGGGAAGCTCCAACTCCCCAATTCTATGGCTAAACCCAGAAGGAGGCTACAACCCCTTATGTTCTCTGTATAAGACAATAAGTTGGGTACAACCACCTATCCTTTCCCCATCCAACCACCCTGAAATATAAGTGTCAAATGTAGAAACTGAATATGTCACTCTCACAACCTATTATGTCAAAACTTTCATTGAGAAACCTATCATTGTATACTCATCAACCAATCTTATTTGATCACATATACCTCAAACACTATAACACAAGTTTGTACCTCAAACCATGTGCTAGAACATCATTGTTGTACAACCTCTATCTGTACCAATAAATTCAGTAGATCTTCCTCAGGTCAACCCTACAAAAAGCCCTAAACTTCCAAGAGGGAATCCAATAGATTTATAAGGAAGCCCTCAACCAAATTCATAGATTCAACACTACACATATGGAAACCATACTTTTTTATTCTTGTAGTGTTCTGCTACCACGGTTTTGCTGCTGTGATTCTGCTACCGTGAGTCTGCTACAATGATTTTTCTGCCACACTTTTTCTACCACGGGTTTTTTGCCACAATTTTTCTGACACACTTTTTCTGCCTCAGTTTTTCTACCATGATTTTTCTGCCACACTTGATACCATGATTTTCCTACCTCACTTTTTCTGCTGCACTTTTCTTGCTACGATTTTTTCACCACACTTTTTCTACTGCAATTTTTTTGTTGCACATTTTCTGCCATGATTTGTATACCACACTTTTTCTCTATCAATAATACCTTCCCAAATATCCTTTTACAAAATAGATATTGAATGATATTCAATAGGTTCTAATGGGAAATCCTTTCTCTCTTATTTCTACTTCCATGTAGCTTCCTCAAGGGGTTACCTTCTAACCAACTTAACCCACTTTCCTTCCTTTAGGGATAACCCACTTCTAACCACTTGTCCACTTCTAACTCACCTTTTTACAAATATTAAATTCTCCACTTCTAGTTGAAACTAAATTATTTTTAATTATTTTCTTATTGCAACAACTTAACCCATGGCTAACTCCTAGTTTCACCCACTTGACAAGTCAACTTCTTCTATGAGCTTCTGGAATTAATTTGACTTCTTTGAACTTCTAGATAGCTCATGAGGGTTCTCCAAATTCACTAGGAAAAAACTCTCTAATCGCGAGGAGTTATGTGACATTCTGCATATCAACAGAAATGGCGTGACATGTACTATCCATATAGAATAGTCTTACATAAAAATATATTAAACTTCATACCATTGTACATCCATCAAATTGAATTCCCTTAATCGTGTTGTTGGGGATACTAGAATTTGCTTCCATATTTTCTTCAAGGGTCAGCATCAATGAAAACCAAACCAATTAATCAACAATATCCCCCTTTGACATTGATGTCAACAATCTGATGCAATATTGAAGTGATATCTATGATGTCCCTTCTGTGACCATCACTCCCCCTCGAACCATGCTTTTGTGATCTCTCTCCAAGCATGTAACTCTCTATCTTCCATCTGATAAATCTCTCCCCCTTTGACATCAATGGAAAAGGTAAATTCTCGTTTGGGGATACTCCCCCTAACTGAATTTTCCTTGGGGATTCTCCCCCTGACTGAACTCTTTCTGAAACTAATCCCCCAACCTAAAATTTTCTCTTTATGGTGTTTCCTCATGTAAATATAATACATATAAGATAAGCATTCAAAAGCATTCATTTTGGAGTAGAAATTACTCTGTGTCTTTGCCGAAGATATGCAAAGACTTCACTTGGAAGTGGTTTTGTAAAGATATCTGCCACTTGTTCTTTTGTTCCCACATTTTCAACTCTGATGTTCTTGTCTGCAACCTGTTTGTGTAGAAAGTGATACTTGATTGCAATTTTCTTCGTCTTGGATTGCATCACTGGGTTCTTTGATATACTGATGGTTCTTGTATTAACACAATATATTGGAATCAGTTCATCATACTCAACTTGTATATCTAACAGAATTTGTTTCATCCATAGAACCTGTGTACAACATGTTGTTGCTGCAATATACTCTACTTCGGTTGTAGATAATGATATTGATGAATTTTTCTTGCTTATCCAAGATACCAAATACTCACCCAAGTAGAATGTTGCTCCAATGGTGCTTCTTCGGTTATCAATGCAACCTTCCCAATTTACATCTGTGTAGGCAATAAATGATAAATCCTTTCCTTTTGGATACCATAATCCAAACTCTTATGTACCCTTGAGATATCTGAATATCTTATTTACTTCTAGAACATGTGATTCCTTTGGTACCTCTTTAAATATTTCCACCAGTCCAACTTCCTACATTACATCTGGTCTAGATTTTGTCACACAGATTAAGTTGCCAATCATTTACGTGTACTGCCTCTGATCTGTAGACTTTGAATCATCATATTTATTTAAATTTCAATTGGTTTGGATATAAGTACCGACTGGTTTGCAATATTCCATTTCGAACCTCTTTATCATTTCTCTGATATACTTGATATGAGAAATACAAATTCCTTGGTTTCTTTGACGTATCTGAAGACATAGAAAGAAGGATAGTTCTCCAAGTAATGACATTTCAAATTCATTTTTCATATCCTTTGGAAATTTCTAGCTCAACTTGTCATCATCACTTCCAAAAATAATATCATCAACATAAAAGTGACAGAGGGATGAAATGATGGAGAATTGTTCCCACATCCTTCAATGCCTTATGATAAAAACCAGTGCATCTTCATCAAATGACCACTTTGGAGGAGCCTTTCCTTTCAAGGTACAAGTTAATTTTGATGTTCCCGTATTTGAAGGACAGATAAATGTAGATGCCCTATTAAAATGGTTAAATATGCTAGAAGAATATTTATCTGTTCACAATTTTTCCGATAGGGAAAAGATCACCTTCGCACTCCTTAAGGCTCTCCCCCATGTCAAATATTGGTGGGAAACTTACTGGGAGAAAAGTTCCACATAGGAATCTAGAATATATGGGGTCGATCCCACTTGAGATTGTTTTGTGGATCTGGTCAAGGAGAAGTATTTCCTTGTTGGTAACTATGAATACCAGTACATGAGATGGACAACAATGCGGAAAGAGAGGGGAAAAAAAGTGTTGGAGTTCACAAAAACTTTCCATACCTTGCACATCAAGCTGTGTATCAAAGACTCTGAGCGACATCTAATTCTGAAATACGGTGGGGCTCTGCATAGGTACATCCAAACTGAAATGGATTTCTTGGACATCTCATCACTGGGAGATTCCTATCGGTATGATATCAAAATCAAATAGAAATTTAGGCACCAAAACAAATGGGATTTAGGTTCTGCAAATCTGCAACACCCAAATCATGATAAAGACGTCCCTAAAAAATAGCCTCCAGAAAACTAGTCCAAGTGACAAGAAAGGAAGGGTAACAAAAAGATGAATAAGGACACTAAAAAGTAGTGCAATTTCCACAAAATCCCCTTGCACAACAATGATGAATGTTGCTCAAAGAAGTCATTGGTTTCTGATATCAAACGTAATGAGACGAACCCTAATTCGTAATATGATTCAAAAAATAATGGAAAAAGGCAGATCATTAACATGAACCCCACTGCTATTGTCGTGAACACAATAATTCAACCAAAAAAACTAACAAATATTGAAGAGGGGGAGCACCTTTTTCATTCACAGATGTGGGTGAAGGGGACCCCACTACATTTTATTGTTGATAGCTAGAAAAACCTGATATTAGCATAGGTTTTCAAACAGTTGGGGATGTCGACAACACCACACCCGCAACCATACAACATCGGGTGGCTTCATCAAGGATGAGACCTTTGTGTCATCCAATAGTATCGATTTTCATACAACATCCAACCCTTCAAGGATGAGGTATTATGTGATGTCTCCCCATTGGATGTATTTGATGTTATGTTGGGCCAGCCATATATGTGGAAGCACCATGCTATTTATGAGTCTCAACCCCATAGTGTCATTGTTTCTCTATGGTTCATCTCTACAAGAGACCAGAATTAGGTCCAACTATTTTCCTACCTAAATAGTGTCTCAAGGTAGTATCTCATACTACAAAATTCAGTTTCTTCATAGTCTATTCAAAAGGTGAACAAAATAACACTGAAAGCACTGCAGCCTCAGTCCAAGCACATTTTGTCTAGCAAAAGAAGGTAAAAAATATTGAAGCAAACCACAAGGATTTCTTCTACACAGAGTCATCTCATGTAGAAATAATGGTTAAAAATTTTCGACCCTTCCAGCCACATGTTGATGAAAGCCTTCAACAAGCTAAGCAACGCAACTTCTCCAACAAGGCAAGCAACTCATCAAGATGCAGATTAAACAAACACTTTTCCCTCTCCCCTAGACACTCAATAAAATGGATTGCATTGCTTCCTAAGGAGGGAGGATTGATCCAAGTGGATATTGGTGGCCACCCAACTATTCCAATTGGCTCAAAACAGTTTTATGGAAATTTACTATTTTTAGCATTTTTTCGGTTCATAAACTTTTGGGGCCATTTTGAGGCCTAAATGAATACTTTTTGGGATATAAATCCTCAATGAAAACCAATGGCTCCAGTTGAGCCCCAAAAATGAGTCTCCTCAATGATACCTTTCCAATGAGCTATTGTACACACCAAAAAGAGATTGTATGCCAAAGTTATGCCCCCAGGAAGTTTATACACCAAACTACCCAAAATGAGGTCCACAAAACTTTTGATGTTTCATCTTCCAGGGTTAGGTTTTTGTATTTTATTTATTTTAAAAATTCCTTTAGAGACTCATTGTAATCATCTTCTTGTTAATGTGATTATTCTTCATGTCTCTTCTCAGAGATAATTTGCCACCATTCTAGTGAGTCTTTCACTCTGTATTTCTACAATTTTGTACATTTCACTCATTAATAGAAATTGTGTATTACTATATCTCTGTGTTTATGGATATATATGATATATATTTGTTATATTATTGGATATCTGATATATCTATGTACATTTCTTTATTATATCTTTTCTCTCATTTCATGCCGAACATAATCTAGATCATCTATTGTTCTTCTATTTCTATAAAGTCGCACTATCATCCTTTGTGCTTCCTTCTCTTGCGCACTTTGTTTATCCTTTTGTATGTTATCTATCTCCATACTACGCATTGTCCATCCTTCTATGTATTTTTTACCTTCTGCGTGATTTCTTCCTTTTTGTGATTTCTCCTTCTGCGTATTTTCTTCATAGTTAGGTTTTTCTCCAAAATCACATTCAAAACTTCTTGTCCAACAAGCACCAACTTCCTTTGTTCTCCAGTTGCAACTAAAAGGAGGCTCCAACCCCATAGATTCTTAGGCTAAACCCTTAGGGAAGCTCCAACTCCCTAATTCTCTAGCTAAAACCAAAAGGAGGCTACAACATCCCATGTTCTTCGGCTACAACCGAAAGGTGGTTGCAACCACCTATCCTTGCCCCGTCCAAACCACACTGAATTATAGATGTCAAATGTAGACAACTTGTCACTATCACTAAATCAACTTTGTCACTATAATAATTGTCACAGAAATTCTATACCAACTTGTACCAAACTTCTTCAAAAGTTTCTTTCAGATTTGTGACTTTTCTATCCTGCAACATGTGGCTATCTACGCCTTTCACTACTACAAATTACAGATGTCCGTTCCTATTGATGAAAAACCTGTGACTCTCCCAGGGTCTTCTTGACCTCTCAGTCAAGGATCGATCACTTTCAAAGTCAAATCAACTCTTAGGCTCTTGTTGAACTCCAATTTTAGTTTACACAGATTCTCCTTAGTTCTCTATGTTGGTTCTTTGAAACCTATGGGATATTTCCTGGCGCTTTTTCCCTTTTAAAAAATATCTAAACGACAGGTGCTAGCTCCCTCTACTAGGATCCTTTCCTCATATGACCTTGGGTTATGACCTGGGACTTAACCCAAAAGGCACTAAGATTCAAGCTTCGAGACTCTTGGAAACCACTCTTCCTTTCAAACTCGAGAAGTGATATACCCCGAACTCATGAGATTACTCCATGTGCCCCTCCAAACTGAAGGTTAGGATGAGTCCCTTTGCTTCAGGGATTTGGGAGTTCTTCCACCCTCATGTAATATTTTCCCCCAAGTGGATTTCCTCTGAACCTTGTGGATCTTCAATGCTTGTCTACCTGGAATCGACCATCGACGATGTTTCGACCTTCGGCCCTTGGTCTCCTTGGCGCTGTCCTCCTTCCTTTTGAAGTCTCAAACCTCCACCACGTGTCCTTGCAGGATCCAACAATCCAGATTCACCTTTACACTTCGTTCTTCAGGACCATGTCTATCTCGACTCTTTGACACTCCTTAAACCTTTGAATAAAAAAAGTGTCAAATCTATTAATTGTTATCCACCTTGCAACTTCCCCCCAATATGACAGTCATCAACTCTCCTGGAAATATCCCACATGATATTCACCATGGATTTATTGAAACTCTTCCATTCAATGTATCATGGTCATTTGACCTCTTGAGCTTAATGTTCTGAGGTATATGAGAGCTTTGTATGCCTTCCTAACGTTCTCCTCGCGCATTGTAAAGCATTGGAACTTAGAAACCTTCTAAGGTTCCTTCCTCGATACTGATGGTGGCTATCTCTCATGATATTGTTCCACTAATATATATATATATATATATATATATATAAACTCTTTGTCTCCTCTACGTCTACTTCTTCTGAACTTAGAAACGTTCAAACTTAGAAAATTGTCTAAGTCCTTTCTCCTCGATGCTCAGATTGATATCTATTTTGAGCTTGTTCCTCCAAGATTTTTAGAGCCTTGGGCACACTCCTTGCATCCTTAGAACTATGCAACACTTGACTATTCTCCTTTGAGTCAAAGAGTTTGGGAACAACTCGTCTTGTGCACTCCTTGTGTGGCTCTGTGCTTTCTCTACACCACTGTTATCAAATATTCAACATTATATCTCCTGAGCTTCTCTTAGTTAAAATTAACTTTTTCAAGGAACTCCTTGTAGAAAATATGCACTCCTTGCACAAGATCCCAAAAGAGAAACAATTGAAACTTACTCTAACTACACAAATTCATGTATTTAACCATAAAATGCATTCATAACACAAGAAAATTTATAAATAGAGAATGTAAATGAATAGAAAGCCTACCATTCATTTAGATAAACATAGTAACAACAACACCAAACACTTAGGTTAAATATCATCTATTCTATTCATTCAAGTAGTAAAATACATAGATACAGGCAATCCTCCACTACTCTTCAACAAATCATATAATTCTCTTTGTCTCTCAACAACAACATCTCTCTCTCTCAATAAAAACGATTACAAAATGAGCAACAACTTTTTCAAATGAACAACAACAACCTTCTTTTGGAATAAGATACAAGCATATATACAAGAGGTGATTTATCGATCATTTCCCCCTAACAGCCTAATGCTATCGTAGCAGGATTTAATGCATCCATCTACTAAAGACTTTGGATTTAATATAATTTACAAATAAGATAAGGGTTGATGTGCAGCCTCTGTACAATAAAACCTTTACTTTAAAGTGATACTTATTCGAGATCATCTTTGGGGATGGCCTTATCCTCCAATCATTAATTACATTTATTTTCATAAAAATTCAAATTCAAAAAGGTGCACTCTCCTTTTTGTAGTCCAAATAATCTCCATAAATGCGTTGGTCGATCTGCTTCTCTCAAGACTTTCCTCCTCTTTTAATGTTGGTGTAGATGCTCCTACATCATACTCCTTTGGCCAAAAAATCATGGACTCCTATCCATGAGCTCTTGCACTATCTTTCCTTTCTTCTGGATCTCTGCTTCACTTACCTAGCTTGCATCTTCTTATGGATGGCCTTTCCACTTCACAAGGTATTCAAAATAAGTCTTCCTTGTGGTCCTTTTTCCAATTCTCTGATCTAGGATCTTCTCCATCTATCGTTTCTATGCTACAAGCATATGTTTTTCCCATCTGATCCTTCTGTTTCATCTTCCCTGTAAAGATACATTTCTGCAACATTAAAAATGGGTGATATTGCCACATTTTCTAGAAACTCTAATTCATAATCATTTGCTACAAACTTTCTAAGGATCTTGCACGGTCCTATATTTTTCATTTTCAACTTGGTATATGTTCCCCTTGGGAACCTTTCTTTCCTCATGTGTGCTAAAAATTGATCTCCAATTCCAAATTTTACCTCCCTTCTTTTCTCATCTGCTCTACTCTTATACTTCTTGTTGTTGTCCTACAACTGCTCCTTGATATTATCATGAAGTTTTTTCATCTCTGCAACAAAATCTTCTTCTCCTACACTTATGAACTCATTATTCCCCAAATATCTTAGTTCTTATATCCCTCTTGGGTGCACTCCATACACAATCTGGAATGGACTTCTCCTTATGCTCTGATTTGGTGAATCATTGTATGCAAATTATGCTTATTGTAGAATCCGATCCCACTGACTTGTATGCTCAGTGACTAAGCTCCTCAACAAGTTCCCCAAACTTTTTTTTACCACCTCAGTATGTCCATATGTTTGAGGGTGATATGATGAAATGAAGGACAAATATGTCCCCAATTTCTTCCACAGCGTTCTATATAAATGACCAACAAATTTGGTATCCCTGTTCGAAACAATTCTCCTAGGCAATCCATGTAGTCCCACAACTTATTTGAAAAACATACTGGTTATGTGTGTAGCATCATTTTTCTTTTGGCATGGTATAAATTGTGCCATTTTGGAAACAATTTCAACTACCACAAATATGGAATCACTTCCCCTCTGGGTTCTTGGCAATCCCAACACAAAATCCATGCTGATAGCATCCCGAGGCCTATCTGGAATAGGCAATGGTTGATAAAGACCAATATTTTGTTGTATTCTTTTTTCATACTGGAAAATTATGATTTTTTTCCCAAATTTATTCACTTCGGATCTCATACTTGGCCAATATTATGAGCCACTCAATTGTGCAAAGGTTTCATCATGGCCAAAATGTCCTTCTAGGCCTCCACTATGTTTTTCCTTTAGCAAATTATCTCTCATTGAGCATTTTGGTATGCACAATTTTCTTCCTTTGAACAACAGTCCATCCTGAATCAAATATTCCATCCATGGGCTCCTATTCCTTAGCAAATTATTTGCACAGGCTTCATAAGCTTCTTTGAAATCTGCATCTTCACCATATATTCCCTTAAGTTGTTCAAACCCTAAAGCTTCCACCTTGAATTCCTTCATAATCAGACACCTCCTATTGAAAGAATCTGCAACTTTATTTTCACTACCAGAAATATACTTGATAACAAAAGTGAAATTATGCATAAATTCCACCCACTTTGCATGCCTATGATTCAACTTCTCCTTCTTGGTTATGAAATGTAGAGCTTGATTATCACTGTAAAATGCAAAATCCTTGGGAATGAGATAATGCCTCAATTTTTTCAAGGCTTGACTCACTGAATAGAATTGTTTGTCATATGTGGAGTACTTTTTCTTGGTCTCATTCAAATTCTCACTAAACTATGCTACAGGTCTATTATCTTGACTTAAGACTACTCCAGTTTCTACTGCACTAGCATCACACCTTACCTGAAATGTCTTTCCAAAATCTAGCAGAACCAAAATTGGTTGTTTTGTGATCTTATCCTTCAATATCTTGAAGCTCTTCTCAGCCTCTTCTGTCCACTTAAAATATGTGTGTCTCTTCTGCACAATGTCTAATATTGGTGCACATATACCACTAAAGTTTCTGATGAATTTCCTATAGAAACTTGTTAATCCATGAAAGCTTCTTACCTCAAATATGCTCCTTGGTGATGGCCAATCTCTGATAGATCTCACCTTTTCTTGATACATCTTCATCGCATTGGAAGATATCACGAAACCGAAATATATGAGTTCTGTCTTCATAAAAGATGACTTCTTTAAATTTATCAGCAGCTTCTCTTGCTGCAACCTTCTCATCACTAACATCAAGTGCCTCAAGTGTTCCTCTCTAGTTTTACTAAATACTAGTATATCATCCAGATATACAATGAAAAAATGACCTATCAAGTCTTTAAACACTTCATTCATCCACCTCATGAATGTACTTGGGGAATTTGGTAAGCCAAATGGAATAACAAGCCACTCATACAACCCTTGATTTGTCTTCAATGTTGTTTTCCATTCACCTCCTTCTCTCATTTTTATCTGATGATAACCACTTTTCAGATGTATCATTAAAAAATAACTTTCTCCACTCAAGCAATGCATCAAATCATCCATTTTTGGTAAAGGAAATATGTACCTGATAGTGATATTATTGATGGCTCTGGAATCTATACAAATTATCCATCCTCCATCCTTCTTAGGACTCAATAAAGTTGGTACTGCACATGGTCTTAAGCTCTCCCTAACAAAACCCTTTTTCAACATATATTGGGCCTGGTTCTTGACCTCTTCATTCTCTTGAGGTGTCAACTTGTATGTTGCTTTGTTTGGAAAACTGGCTCCTAGAATAAGATCAATGTTATGGTTTATGCTCCTAATTGGTAGCAATGAGAAAGGTAACTCATCTACCACTATATTAACAAATGTTTCCAGCAATTCCTCAATTTCTTCAGGAATATCATCCATATTAGTGCTTGTAAGGATGACTCTAGGATTTCTCACTACAACAAACTGCATGTCTTATTCTTTCTTGATTTCATTCAAGAGATCCTTCCCACTCATGAGAAGTATGCTTGGGTTGGCTTATTCCTTCACCTTATTATCCTCTACTGGAAGCAACATGTGTGTTTAACCATTCTTCTGAAGTGTGTAATTATTTCTCCTCCCATCGTGTATGAAATTTTTGTCAAACTGAGATGGTATTCCCAGCAGAACATGGAAAACATACATGGGAATTACATCACATTAAATCCCATCTTTGTAGCCTCCTATTTTAAATTCAACTTGGCATTGTTTACTTACCATTACCTTGTTTCATTTCTACAACCATGATACTTGATATGGATTTGGATGTTCAGTCATTTCCAACTCTAGTTTGTCGACCATCTCTATGGATACTAGATTATCAGTGCTCCCACTATCAATTATCACCTTGCAAAATATGTCCTTGATCTTGAAAGCAGTCCTAAACAAACTATTTCTCTGTACTGGTGCTTCCACCTCCTTCTCTGGTTTCAATATAATTTTCCTCATCATGAGAGACTTTCCCTATTCAATAGATTTTTCCTCAACATTCCTTCTTCATTCTTTAGAAATGTGAGCTTCTCCTCCTCCTTATTCCTTTTTCTCGGGGAATTCCCAAGACATATTCCCTATATTTCCACAAGAATAGAATATTATCTCTCCTCCTCTGCCTCTTCCTCGTCCTCGAGGAAAATAATTTCTTCCACTATATTGCCTCCCTCTGGAGATTCCTCCTCTTTCTGTATGACTATCGGGTTTTTCAGTCTCATCTTTGGGTTTTTGGGACTTGTCATGGACAATCGCCCTACCTCTTCTTAAGCTTCTCGCTCTTATTTGTTGGCTTTTTTTTCTAGCCAAATTCTCTTCTTCTTTCAGTGTATCTTGATAAGCATATTCAACTGTCCCCATAGTCACCATGTTGATTTCATCCTATATTTCACATCTCAGTCCATTAATGTATCCGAAAAAAATTTCTTCATCACTTTCATGAAGTCCATCTCTAATTTTCAACTTATAAAAGTATTTTGTGTACTCTTTCACTATCAATCCTTTCTTTCTCAGGTTTTGTAGTCTCTTGAACAAATTTATTTGATAATCTTTGGGTATGAATTTATCCTTAAGCTTGTCTACCATTTTGTCCCATCTTCTAATTTTTTGTTTTCCTTTGCTTCTTTTGTCAGCCTGCAATTCATACCACCACAGTGTTTCATGTCCCTTTAACCTCGTGACAACATGTTTTACCTTCTTCTCATCATCAACCTCTTCATAGTCAAAGTATTTGTCTAAGGCTCTTATCCAGTCTAACAAATCTTCCACATCCAAATTACCTTCATACATTGGGATTTCCATTCTTTCTCTCGCTCCCATTTGTACAACAGTTTTCAATAAGCGTTCTTTTGCAACAACTTCTCCTGCATCTCCTTCAAATTACACTTCTTCACTTTAGGCCTCAATAGTGTCACCTGCAACTCGTGCTCTTCTTTGTGAATTTTACATGGCATCTAACCTTGCACGAAGTCTCCTCATTTCCTCCTCCATTGTTGGATTCATTACGGGTCTGTCCCTACATCTTTTTAGCAACATGGTCATAATATTTCTTCACACAGAGCTTAAATTATGGCATTGATACCACTTGATGGTATCAAAATAAAACCCTATTTCACACAGAGCACAATTTGTGGATCTAATACCACTTGATGGAAACACCCTACCTCTCCTAGGGTCTGCTCAACCTCCAGGTCAAGGATCGATCACTTTCAGAGTCGAATCGACTCTTAGGCTCTTTTTGAACCCCAATTTTAGTTTATAGAGGACTTCCTTAGTTCTTTGTGAATGTTATTTGAAACCCGTGGGCGATTTCCTGGTGCTTTGTGCCTTTTAAAAAAAAAAATGACAGGTTCTAGCTCCCTCTGCTAGGCCCCATTCCTCATATGACCTTGGGTTGTGACCTGGGAATTAACCCAAAAGGTGCTAATCTTCAGGCTTCAAGACTCTTGGAAACCACTCTTCCTTTCAAACTCCCGAAGTTATATACCCCAAACTCACAGGACTTCTCCACGTTCCCCTCCAAACTGGTGGTCAGCATGAGTCCCTCTGCTTCAGGGATTCAGGAGTTATTCCACCCTCATATAATATTTTCCCCCATGTTCCTTTCCATCGAACCTTGCGGATATCTGAAGCATGTGTACTTGGAATCGACCATCAACGGTGTTTCAGCTTTTTTCCCTTGGTCACCTCGATGTTATCCTCCTTCCTTCTAAAGACTCAAACCTATGAATATGTGGATCTCCACCATGAGTCCTCCCTAGATCCAATAGTCCAGATTCACCTTTACACTTCAGGCTTCAGGATGATGGCTATCCTGGCTCCTTGACACTCCTTAAACCTTTGAATAAGCAAAGTGTTGAATCTCTTAAGAGTTATCCACCTTTCAACTTTCCCTCGATCTGATGGTCATCAACTCTATGGGATATTCACCGTCGATTTCTTGAAACTCTTCCCTTCAAGGTATCACAGTCATTGGCCCTCCTGCGCTTAACTTTCTGAGGTATATGAGACCTCTTTTTTCCCTCCTGACATGCTCCTCCTGCACTGTAAAGTGTTGGAACTTATAAACCTTCTAAGTTTCCTTACTCGATACTTATGGTGGATATCTCTCATGATCTTGTCCCATTGATATATATATATATA
>JASDQU010736450.1:45104-123141 GCA_032191745.1 Picea mariana
TTTGCATCCTTGGAACTCTGCCACACTTGACTATTCTCCTCTAAGTCAAAGAGTTTGGAAACAACTCGGCCTGCACACTCCTTGCATTGTTCTGTTCTTTCTCTGCACTACTGCTATCAAAGATTCAATGTTATATCTCATGAGCTTGTCTGGGTTAAACTTAAATCTTTCAACGCACTCCTTGTGGACAATATGCACTCCTTGCATGAGCTATCATAAGAGAAACAATTGAAACTTACTCTAACTACATAGATTCATGTATTTAACCATAAGATGCATTCATAGCACAAGGGAATTTATAAATAGAGCATGTAAATTAATAGAAAGCATACCATTGATTAAGATAAACACAGTAACAACAACACCAAAAACTTGGATTAAAGATCCTCTATTCTATTCATTCAAGTAGTAAAATACATATATATAGGTAGTCCTCCACTGCTCTTCAACAACTCATACAATGCTCTTTGGATCTCAATAGAAACAACTCTCTCTCTCTCTCAATAACAACTATTAAAAAATGACCAACACCTTTTTCAAATGAACACCAACATCCTTCTTTGGGCATAAGATACAAGAATATATATAAGAGGTTATTCATCGATCATTTCCCCCCAACAACCTAATGTTATCCTATCAATATTTAATGCATCCATCTACTAAGGACTTTAGAGTTAATGGCATTTACAAATAAAATAAGGGCTGATGTGCATCCTATGTACAATACGACCTTTACATTAAAGTGATATTGATCCGAGAGGATCTTTGGGGATGACCTCAGCCTCAAATCATTAATTACATTTCTTTTCATAAAATTTCAAATTCAAAAAGGTGCACTCTCCTTTGTGTAGTCCAAATTATCTCCATAAATGTGTTGGTCGATTTGCTGCTCTCCAACCTGTCCTCCTATTTTAATGATGGTGTATATGCTCCTGCATCACCTTTGCTTATTGAAACTCGCAAACTAGAACTAAACTCATATAATACACAAACACTCTCTTTGTCTATGTCTCTGTCATTTTCTGATCACTCTGTATCTTCTCACAAACTGGATGATCTGATAGAAACAATATTCATCCAATATCCAAGTAAATCTAATACAACCATGTACTAGGTTCATACATATGTCTTACTAAAATCATGTAATATTGAACCCCTTACATTAACCATACATCAAACCATCATTGTCATGCAAAACCAACCTGAACGGATAACACTATGCCTCAACCATAAACCCTCAACCATACTCCAAATAACATAGGATATGTCTTAACAAGATGCTCAATGAAGTATCCCAACAATAAACAACTAATATCGTGGCACTGTATCTCTATAGATATGTCTTGTACAAAATAAATCCTACAACAAACATTACCTCAAGGAGAAAATATGAATCTCCCATGACCATATCAAAACATTCACCAAGGATCTACTTTATATAATCATATAACATACCTTTTGTTACCATAGATAGCTTTGTTGTAACTTCTTACTGCTATATATTCCTATAGCTTCTAGTCTTCTCAACAATTTTTCACTGAAGATAGATCTAATCTTCCTTTTACAACTTTGGCGATAGATTTGTGCTTTTCCTTCATTAAACCTGTGGGTGTCTATGCTTTTTCCCACTGTGACCTATGTATGTCTGTGTTATTATAGTACTACAACCCTACAGATATATTAAGTAAAACCCTAGTTGAGTACCCACAGTCTCGACCCTTTGATCCTACAACATCGTCACTGCATCAAACTCACCACTATAGATTTTTCAATGGTACCTGTTCAAAACATTTCTCAAAACTAGATATTCAATATACTCAAAATTATGTATTAATGGGAGATCCTTGATCTCTTATTTATACTCTCCAAGTAGCTTCCTTTAGGGGTTATATTCTAACTGTTTTACCCACTTTCCTTTTTTTAGGGCTAAGCCACTTATAACTACTTTGTCCACTTACAACCACTTTATCCAAAAATAGTAATCTCACCAATTCTAATTGAAACTAATTTATTTTTAATTATTTTATTTTTGTAACAACTTAATTCATGAGTAACTCGTAGTTACAACCACTTTGACTAGTAAACTTATTCTAGGAGCTTCTAGAATAAACTGACTTCTTTGGCCTTCTATATAACTCATGAGGGTTCTCGAACTTCACTAGCCATATCTCCTCAACCATGAGGAACTACGTGACATACGAAATATCACCAGAAATGACATGACTTATACTATCCATATATAATAGTCTCACTTGTAAATTCACTAATCTCCGTAACATTATTCCTCAACCAGACTTGGGTTCCTTAACCACGCTACTGGGGCTACCATAATTTGCTATCATACTTTGCTACCAGACTTTCTTTCAGGGTTCACATAAATGACAACCAACCCGTCCACCTACATTTTCTAACACTTCATTCGTGAAAGGTGTTAGAAACGGATCATGAAAGCATGCATCATTTAACTTCCTTAAGTCTACACATATCTTTATACCCCCTATTTTCTTACCATGAACTACTATTGGAATTATCCATTATGATTCCTCGACTAGTTTAATGATTCACATTTTTAGAATACGGTCTATTTCTACCTCTACCTTCTCTTTATACTTCGGTTTGAGCCTATAGCTTCATTGTCTTACTTGCTTAGCACCTGGTTTCAAAGGGATATTTATTTATCCTATATCACCATATATTCCCTTCATCTTCGAGAATGTGGTTGGGAATAAATCTTGATACTTGTGCAGTAAATCTACAAACTTCTCCATAGTTTCATCATTCTAGTAATCACTTGTCTGCACAAACTTTGGGTTTTCTTGTGTCCCAATACTTACCTTTTATGTCTTCAGTGGTTGTGCATACGTAGCAGATTCAAGCTCTGCCCCTTCTACTCATAGATGATTTTAGGGGATGAATTTATCCATTGGGATAATCTTCCATGGATTTTCCCAAAAAACAACTCACCAATTTCAATTTTTCCTAAAAATTATTCTCCCAAATTTCATAGAATAAAATTATTTTACCTTAAAAATCGCCAAAAATTTATAGAAACTATATAAAATCCTTAGAAATTTGAATTTTTTACAAAACTATCGCCAAATATTTTACATTTTTCATATTAAGGACTAGTAATATTAGTCCATGTTTCTACATTTTAATATACATTTCCATCCTTAAAATCATCATTGCCTCTATTGCATGTTCCCCCTCCATTTCAGGTACTTCTACATTTCCCGGATCTTCCTCATCCAGATATTCTCTAGCAACATTATAACATGCCAATAATTCATGAATAGTCATAGAAGCTCTATGCACACTACACATGGCTACTACCTCCATTGTCCCTTCAAAAAATATCTTGGTTCTAATGGCCTACAACACTGCATTCAGTAATGGAGATTCATGTTCAAAATTAAAGGTTACCTTAAACCTTTGATTTATCTCGTCCCAGTTTGTTGTTTCTCTGTGCATTTCTATTTCCATGTACCAATTCTTAGGAATTCTATCCAAAGTATGTATGAACCTATGAGTCCATTCCTTCTTTGATATCGACCCCCATATGTTTCTTCACTGCTCAATATGATCTATCAGATCCTCTACTCTTGTACACTTCTACCCAATATACTCCTCCCCATTACCGAATCTAAATTGCATCAATCGTCTACATTTTTTTCAGTCCTCTATTCCTTCTTTGTGTGCAACCCACCAACTGGATAAAGTCTCTTTCAGGACACTATCTAATGCCAACAATCTCTATTGTTCGGGTATCTGCAACCAAAATGTCTATACAAAATTTTATAGGTCTATCAACCCATCATACCTAGGTATATCGCATAGCTCCTTTCCAATCCAACACAATGCTCAAGCAATGGAAGCACACCATCTTGTGGTCACTTCATGCATCCTCTACTTCCAGTGTTCCATAATTTCCTTCGAGTCTGACATGCATGAGCTAATGCTTCTCCAACTTAGTGAACTTTCTATGGTGGGGTTAACATAGTCATCCATTCATGCAGTCATATTGTACAAATTATCAATTTCATTTCCTTTTGTTGGCTCTATGTACATATTTCCTTCTATCGGATCCAACAACATAATAACCTTCAAGTCTCCCACCTCAAATATCATTTCCCTCTTCTTTAGATTAATGATTTCTTGATTGTAAAAGGCGAATTATAATCCCATCAGTGCATGATATGGTTGACTATCATCTATTATTTCAATTACTTCAAAATATAAAATGTTGCATACCCCATATATGTTCATAGACACCTCTATCTATCGAAAAATTGGTATTATCTTGTGTTGATTTACCAATATTAACCGGACATGAGACCAGATTATCTTGTGTTTCCCCATAATTTCCCATGTCTTCTTGGGAAACACATTTACATCAAAAACCAAGTCTAAAATGACATTTTCCACATCAAATTCCCCAATCTATGCACTTAGTCTGAATTCTTCATTATTCTTATTCTTGTGCAGTATTTGATTCACTACCCTCTATATGGTAGGAAATTCCCCTTATTATGCACAATAACCAATTGTTATAAATAATGTATTCAATGCAGTTTAATTTGTCATCAATTCTAAACAAATTTTCAAGAATTCTCTCAAAGTACTTACCTTCTCAAACAACCTTTCTGGGATAGTGTGATCATAAGTCAGAGTTATGTAAACCACAGGAGGAGCCAATGATGTTGATGTTATCCAATATGTTCCCAATATATCCTTTCTCATCTATTTTTATCTATCTTTTTCTTAGTGTGGATCAAACATAGATATAGGCCCTACTGATTTCTTTACCCATTGGTCCACCTCTCTCCCTCCTTTCATCACTTCAATCCATGTTCTAGCTCCTCCGCATGTGAGAACTTCTATTTTGTTTCATTCGTCAGGTATCTCTATTGATATATTTTGGGAATTCTGATTCGGGTTCTCTTGCCTTCCATTTCACAAGTAGATGAGGATAGTCTTATGTTGTATGATCTAGTGCTCTATAATACGTGCATGTTGTATAGGGATTTAGGTAGTCATGAGATAAGTTCCTTGGCTGATTACAATTGTATAGTATTATTGTTCCTCTACCTCTTGTACCAAATTTTTCTCTACCTTGGCCCCTGCCAAATCCTCCTTAGTTTCCTTGATTGAATCCTCTTTGATTGTTATACTTTGAAGCTCCTCCTTCTGTTCCAATATTATCCTCCTGTATTTGTTAGTAAAATAGGATCATAGAACAATAAAATAAAAAACAAATGCAAAAATAAAACACAGAAAATCCACAATACAATAGAGACACAGATATATGTTGTTCACCTAGTGTGGGCTATGTCCACCACATAAATTGCTAGGTCCTTCTTTTTTATCATCCAACTAATGAAGGGATACAACCTACAACACATCTGGTGTAACTTCCTCTTCCTCCTCTCACAATATCCTTACTCAAAATACAATATTCGCAATGATACATAGCCGTAATACATTTCCCTCATAAAAGAGGGTTTCCTTCTAGGGAAAAAAACCTTAACATAACTTGTACCATTAGATATGAGACCTTATAATGAACGATCCATATTTACTATCAAATTACAATATACATTTACAAGAAAAATTTTCCTTTTGAGGCTTTTCCCCCTAACCCTCACCAGGGGCTCGCTTTGCCCCGGACCCCGCAGTAGGGGAAAGCTCCCCCTGCACTCCCTCACGTGGAGGAGTGTACATTATTTCAGGGTGTAAAGTCTTCATGGGGTATAAACACGAATGAAAGAAAAGACCTATGAATCAGCAACAATATTATATACATATCTGGAGTGCACTCTCTCATCAAATAAAACGTGTGGAAATCCTTTTCCTCGTGCTATACTGATTTGAAAAAAATACAGAATAAATTTATCAGTGTACTCTGGTACTTCAAAAACAATGGACAATCATGAGGATGATGTCACCATTTTTTATACATTTCACAGTATCCCTCTCCTGGTAATGGATTCGGTGCTCCAATTTCGAAATACTACTCAAACACGGGGAATTTGTCCTTATGGTGGCCTTCATTCCTACACTTGGTACACTATACCTTTTTCCACTTCTCCTTCCCTTTTGTAATCTTTGCTAATTGAATGGTAAAGGCATCTAACTATGTATGTACCTGTGCCATTCCCCCACCATCTCCTACAAGAGATTCTTTCAATTTCATCGCTATCTCCAAAGGTTCAGACTACAACATAACCTTTTGTTGTATCCATGGGTTGTGAATGTGGGGTGAGAGTCCTACAATAAACCATTTCCTATGTTATGGATCGATAATTTGGAACATTAATCTACCGATCAAATCCTTGAATCATTGATCAAAATCCCATACTAACTCAGTCTATACCTACTTGATTGCCTTCAATTTTGTAATGTACTGCAACTCCAATTTTTTCTTCTTGAATTCTTTCAACAATTCTTGTGTAATTTATGATAAATTCATCACTTTTCCTGTAGTCGTAGTACTCTGCAACTTCATATACCATACTAGTGTGCCACCTCTAAACTGTGTTGCCAATTGCATAATCTTGGAAGCCTCATCTTGGAAATTATTCGCAACCCAAAATGTCTCATATAAAAATAGATGTTGTTTTAGTTCCTCTGATGATATAGGTGGATATCGGTGGCCACCCATCTTTTCCAACTCGCTCAAAAAAAATATTCTGACAATTTTGGCAATTTACTATTTTTAGCAGTTTTTAACTTCCGGGGCCATTTTGAGGGCCTAAATGAATGTTTTTTGGGATAGAGATTCTCAGTGATATCCAAAGGCTCTTATTGAGCCCCCAAAATGAATATCCTCGAAGATACCTTTCCAATGGGATATCGTGCACCTAAAACATAGATTGTATGCAAAAGCTACGACCTCGAGAAGTTGATGTACTAACTTACCCAAACGGGGCCCACATGAATTTTGGCGCTTCATTTCCTAGTGTTAGGTTTTTGGATGTCTAGGATTTTTGACATTCCTGTTTATTGTAAAAAGGCCTTCAGAGCCTCATCGTAATCATCTTCTTGCGAATGAGAAAAGTTGTCACATCTCTTATTAGAGATAAGAAACCACCATTCGAACAAGCTTGTTTTCCACTGCATTTTACAGTTTCAACTTATTTCATTATTGAATAGAAAACCAATTTTAATGTATCTTTTCTATTTTTTGTTAAGCATATTTTAATAATCTATATTCATTTTGTGAATCTCATAAAATCTGGATCAATGGTATCAGAGCGGTCTGCTCCTTGTCATCTTAATGCATATCCCCAACAAGGTCAGGTTACAAACAATTGGGTCTCGAGCTTGTTTCTCTTGAGAAAAAAATCTCTCGCACGCCCAAGTGACCTCTCATGGTAGGAGAAAAGAAATATGATAGGATAGGATATCCTTTCAAAATGTTTCTTGAGGAATCCCTCATGCAACATAGGAATGAGATGATGGATAGTTTCACGCAAATCCTTCAGCGACTACCAACAGGTGACACATCTTCCTCGAGCAGAGGCACCACCCCCTTCAAGGTAAAAATAAACTTCCATATTCCTATATTTTAAGTTCAGATAGACGCAGATGTTGTAGACAAGTGGTTGAATCTACTATAAGATTATTTTTTTGTCCATAACTTTTTGAATAGAGAAAATTTTACTTTTGCACTCCTCAAAGTCATTCCCCATGTCAAATATTGGTCGGAAACTTTCTGTGAGAAAAAGGAAACAGAGGAACCCTCATTATTTACAGTCATGGCCACCTGGGACTCCTTCAGGGATTATATTAAGGAGCAATAATACCCTGTCGGAATTCATGATGACTTGTATACCAAATGGAGCACATTGTGGCAAGAAAGAGTCCAAGCAGTGCCAGAGTTCACAAATATCTTCCATACCTTGCGCACCAAGATGGGTATCAAAGATTTAGAGCAACATTTGGTGCCCAAGTATCACGATGATATGCATAGATAAATACATACCGAAATGGAATTTTTGGACATCTCATCCTTGGGCGCAGCCTACTGATATGTCGTCAAAATTGAGCAGAAGCTCAAACAAAAGATGCGAAAATTTGGGTCGGGGAACACCTCACAGAAAAAGACAGGAAGGGGTGGCCCCAACCCATAGAACAAAGGACAGAGAAATATGG
Source organism: Picea mariana (assembly GCA_032191745.1). Lineage (NCBI taxonomy): Eukaryota > Viridiplantae > Streptophyta > Pinopsida > Pinales > Pinaceae > Picea > Picea mariana. Next base: position 53,259 of record JASDQU010736450.1, read on the forward strand.
ACAATATCAGGACAACCAGTCGAAGCTGTAACAAAAGAAGGACACCATAAAGACAAAGAAAGATACCATAAAATGGTGCGACTTCCATAAGAGCCCTTGGAATAACATTGTTGACTACCACTCTAAGCAGTCACTGGTGGCCAAAGTGAAAGCCTTTGAATTAGATGTGGGTTCTGACTCTGAGTCAGAACCAGAAAGGGGAAGACGGGTCATTGATGTGGAACCCAATGCCACCGTTTATACCACCAAGGTCCATCCTAGTAAACCAGATGAGCCAGAAGAAGGAGAGCGCCTCTTCCATTCACATAAGTGGGTAAAAGGAACCCCATTTCACTTCATCGTTGATAGAGGTAGCCATAAGAACCTCATCTCAACAGAGGTCGTCAAGTGGTTGGACCTGCCGACAATGTTGCACCCAAAACCCTACACCATTGAATGGCTCTACTAAGGAAGCGATCTCCGCGTTAGCCAACAGTGTCGACTGTCGTATGGCATCAAGCCCTTCAAAGACAAGGTATTTTTTGATGTTTCTCCTTTCAAAGTTTGTAATGTTATTTTGGGCCAACCTTATTTATGTAAATTCCATCCTATATATGAGTCTAGGCCTCGTAGTGTTATTATTACTTTGAACGAGAAATTGTACAGAATACCCGAGGCAGTCCCTCCTAGTGTTATTTCCTTAATCCCTGCCAAGAAATGTAGGAAGGTCATCTCTCAGACTGTGAAATTTCTATTCTTCATGATTCACTCTCAGAGTGATCAAAATATCGCAACCACATCTAGGTCCTCCACGACCGATCTCTCCACACAAAAGAAGCAAGTGGATAAGGTCATGGAAGAATACTCATATATATTCTCCTCTCCTACCGGGGTACCTCTACACTGTCAGGTCAAGCATCCCATCGATCTGACCCAAGGTGCACCACTACCCAATGGGCCAGTCTACCACTACTCTCTGTTAGAAAACAAGGATATCAAGAGGAAGATCCAAGAACTTCTCGACAAGGGGCACATATGTCCCAATTCATCGTCTTGTCAGAGCCCAATTGTGTTGGTGCAGAAGAAAGATGGGACCTGGAAACTCTGCATTCATTACTGGGCCCTAGATGAAATCACAGTCTAAAACTGATAACCCATTCCCTGAATCGACGACCTCCTTGATTAGCTCATGGGGGCCAAATACTTCAGTAATATTGATCTGAAGTCTGGATACCACCAGGTCCCAATAGAACAAACATATGTATCGAAGACCTCCTTCAAGTCAAAATAAGGTCTTTTTGAATGGTTGGTCATGCCCTTTGGTTTGACAAATGCTCCAACAACTTTTATGAGGATGATGGACAATATCCTATGAACTTTCACCAATACTTTTGTAGTGGTGTATTTGGATGACATCCTCATATACAAAAAGACTTGGGTGGAACACTTGCATCATATTCAGCAGGTTCTGCACACCCTCTGGTAGCACAAACTATATACAAACTTGGAAAAATGATCCTTTGGCATGGACATGGTCCATTAATTAGGCTACATCATTGATCGACATGGTGTGCATGTGGATCCAGCCAAGATCCAGGTCATCCATGACTGGCTAGCCCCAACCACACTCACTGAACTTTGGATCTTCTTGGGCCTCACCAATTTCTATCACAGGTTCATGTTGGGTTTCTCTCATACCGCATGGGCCCTCAACCAAGTAACCAGGGGTGGCGATAAAGAAAAATTTGTGTGGGTCGTGTCCCAACAACAAGCCTTCAATGAATTGAAGAAGCGTTTGTTCTCATCCCCAGTACTTCATTACCAGAACTGAAACATCCCTTTGAGATCAAGACAAATGCTTCAAACTATGTTGTGGGCGTCCTTCTCACTCAACATGGCCAGCCCTTGGCATATCATAGTGAGACACTATCAGATGTTGTATGTAAGTACCATACTTAAGAGAAATAAATATACTCCATTGTGCAAGCCTGCCACTAGTGGAGACATTACATTCTTCGGAAGGAGACAAACATCCACACTGATCACAAGCCATTATAGCTCACGTAGACCCAAGGAAAATTGTAGAATGACCACCATCATAAGTGGTCCACATACTTACAACAATTCCACCTCAACATCAAGTATAAAACATGAAGTACCAATAGAATTGTTGATTTCCTTAACCAACCTCCAGTTGCGGCACTCACCATGGTGCTAGACTCTTGCATCCACGAGACCTCCGAATGGACCCAACTCTACGAGACATACCCTGAATTCTCCACCACCTACCAAATGTTGGACGCCATCTTAGTGGTCGCTAATTTCCATATTCAATACGGGTTGTTGTGTCGTCTGAGCCATCTATGTGTTCCATCAAGCAAGCATGTGAAGATGATTTGGGAAGCTCACTATAGTCAGGTGGCAGGACACTTTTGTATTAAAAATACAATGGAAGTGCTGCAAAAACATTTCTACAAGTTAAAACTTCAACAGTATGTTAGCATCTATATCAGGTCCTGCACCACGTACGCTATTTCCAAACTGACCACTAAGAAACAGATCTTGTACACTCCTCTGCCTACTCTTGCCAGACCGTGGGAATCCATCTCAATGGAATACATTTCGGTCCTCCCATCCACCAAGAGGGGAAATGACTGTGTGTTTTTGGATTTTGATCTCTTTTTCAAGATGGATATTATAGCCGCCTACAAGAAGAACATCACAACAGAAGCCACTACCAAGATATTCCTTGAATGAGTATGGGTACATTTTGGCATCCCACAAACCATTGTCTCAGACTATGACATTTGTTTCCTCAACACATTTTGGTTGAGCCTCTGGTCACTGCTGGATACCAAGCTCACCAAATCCACTGCCTTCCACCCTCAAACAGATGGCAAGACTGAGGTTGTCAATGGGATGATCGTACATATCCTGTGCATGTACAATTCAAAACACCCCCGTACATGGGATGGGAGTCTTCCTTATGTCCAAGATAGCTACAACCAAGCCTTGCATAGCTTAACTGGACACACACCCTTTCAAGTGGGGTTGGGATTCCAACCATTGGGCCCCATGGATATTGCACTACCCCCGGTGACCACCTCGGTCGACTCGTCCCCTGCTCCACCAGAAGCTGACAAAGCCACCCATTTCATTGAGTGGATCCAACACATTGGCCAACAGGTTCAGGATATTCTACAGAAGTCTAATGCCAAGTACATGCAACGCCATGATCAACATCGGGTGTCACATAATTTTCAGGTGGGAGACAAAGTTTTGTTGCACTTGCAGAAATAATTCCTTATAGGGACCCATCAGAAGGTTCTCCCACTCTGTTATGGGTCATACACCATCCCCAAGGATGTGGGTGACGTTTTTTTTGAGCTCAACATTCTCCCTTTCCTTGGCCTACACACAATCTTCAACGTCACTCTCCTTCGACCATATTTCCCACCATTATTTGACACCTCAGAGATAGCAGAGAAGTTGACACCAACAGAGGTCAACCTTGAATGCATGCAACAAGAACCTAGTGATAATATTGTGGAGACACATATCAAGGGAACTCGACAACAAAGGGTCCATCTTTATCGAGTCCTCAAAGCAAGGCAGCTCCTGCACCAAGGAAAGTGGCTCACCCGGGGCCAAATTCAGTAGACATTTCCTCATCTGATGGGGGAAATCAATGTAGTGGATACCATTTCTTCCTAATGAGGTAGGATTGATCTAGGTGGATATCCGTGGCCACACACCTTTTCCAACTCGCTCAAAACAATTTTATGTCCATTTTGAGTGACTAAATGAAGGTTTTTTTGGATCAATATTCTAAAAGATGGGCAAGAGACCTAATTGAGCCCCCAAAATGAATCTCCTTGACAATACCTTTCCAATGGGCTATCGTGTGCCTAAAACGAAGATTGTATGCAAAAGTTACGATCTTGGGAAGTTGATGTACTAACTTACCCAAACAGGGCCCACATGACTTTTGCGCTTCATATCCTAGGGTTAGGTTTTTGGATCTCTAGAGTTTTTTTATTATAAAAATGCCTTCATATCCTCATTGTAATAATCTTCTTGCGAATGAGTGCAGTCGTCACATCTTTTTTTATCAGAGATAAGTCGCCACCATTCCAACAAGCTTGTTTTCCGCTGCATTTTACAGTTTCGGCTTATTTCTTTATTGAATATAAAACTGGTTTTATTGTATCTATGTTATTTTATATTAAGTATATTTTAATCATTTGTATTCATTTTGTTCTACTCATAAAATTTGTATCATCTGACCGAAGTCCCTAGAAACACGTAATCTCAACATGTTGTCTAGCCCTGCCATGTTAGGTTACATAGTACCTCCAATCGACGATGTTGGTTGAATTTGACTCGATGCACTACTCCCACTACTCTGAATCGATGCACTGCTCCCACTACTCTGACTAATACTATTATGAATTCCTTTGTTGACTATAATTTCTTTTGACAAATCCTCAATTATTACCTCATATATTGGTGACGCACACGAGGTCGTGGAGTTGATGCAAGATCCAACCTAGGTAGGGATTACTAATTATTTTATTATGGGACTAAACTGAGACTTGTCTTTCCCTTCTTCTGTGCATAATACCTATATGATCTTGACTACTGGGAAAGGTCCTCTCCACTCACACTCATTGTGTAGATCTCCTTTCTTAGCCTCAGTCTGCAACCTCTTGTACCTTCCTCCATCGTGCAGTACTACAAACTCATCTTCCTCTTCTAGTATGCCTTCTTCATTTCTTTGCATCCTTAGTCCCTTCCTTCCTAGTGCATCTCTCTCTTCATTGTTTCCTACATTCAAACTATCCCCTGGTCAACCCCCAGTTCTCCTATGTGTGCAGATTCCCTTAGTCGTTAGACTCCATCGTCATCTCACATTGATCACATAAAAACATGTTTATCCAGGTACTCAATGAATTTATAAACCTTCCATGTGGACCCCTAAAGAAATCCATTTCTATGACACTATATGACTGAGTACAATCTATTGAAAATTTCATGATATAACCCACCAGTATGCTACTCAACCAGAAATCAATTGCACATGAAGTATTATTACTTACATAATTCAATTTTCTTACCAACTCGGGATTCCAGTTCCTTGGCACAAATGTTTGGTATCTTCCAGTATTCTCCACTAATATTTCCAACCATTTAATCAAAATAATTGGAAATTTTCCAAAGAAAATATCACGTAGCTCTCTGTATAGATACCTTTGCATTCATTGTTCATCGCTTATTCGAGGGTTTATATTCTCTTTTTGGGTGAATTATCATTCCTTCCTTTCTATCCATTAGATGATATCTTTCTTAGTCGGCCTCCAAAACATTGCCTCAGCTACAGATTTTGGGTCCCAACAACAGAACCAATTGTTGGCATGTAGTTGTAAGACCCAAGGTTCAAGTTACCTAACCAAAAAACCCCTATAAATACCAACCCTTACAACATCACCTACATGAAGGTGAAGTTTCATCTGAGGTATATATTAGGACTAAAGGAAGCAATTTTCCATAGAGATGAGGGAAAGTGAGGCCATCAATCTGTTCATTCTTATTTATATACCATGTGCGTAATTCTCTGCATCTATTATTCCTTGATCATTTGAGAAACTCAACTATGCAATACCATTATAAAATAGATTGTGACATAAAATATTCACAATGGAATCCATAACTAATGCGCATCAATCATATAATAACCAGATGTACTCTAACATGCATGAACATATGATCTATTAATAATCACACACAAAAATACATAGTCGAACATAGTATTTAACATGGTTCACCCAATCTTCGGTCTACGTCCAGAACATTTGGCTTGTTTATTTATTCTTTCTGCAATCATTTCAGAATTTTTCACTACACTACAATGGATACATCATAACATCAATGCTCGTCCCACCTAGCCACTCTGCAGTGCAAGCCTCTCTCTACAAACTCTCCCTAAACCCTCAGACATGGACTCTTTCTCTTTCTCAGTCCATTCTCTCATACTCAACAACCTATTCTCTGTAATGACCAACAATGAACAACCAACATAATTAGAATAGAGTTCAAACTAGAATTGAACTCGAACCCCATTCATCCTCACACATTACATATTGATACATGGAATCTAGGGCTCAAAAGCCTACTTGCTTATCCAAAAAACCCTATGACAACTCATGTTGACTCGTTACAACTCATAATAACTCATTGTTTGTGCCTGCTTTTCCTACCTTTGTGTCTTCCTACTACTTTCTACTTTTTCATGCCGAGCCATTGTCCTTCCTTATTTTGCGCATCTATCTACTTTTTCATGCCGAACTGTTGTCTCTTCTGCTTTTGCACGCATCCTCAAACTTATATTTTCGAACTTCCTGTGCAGTAGGAGCCAATTCCTATATTTTGTGATAACAACTCAATCATTGTATTGTCAAAGAATCATGTGTTTCACAGGAAAAGAAAGCACATTGACACTCGCTTTCACTTCATTCAAAAGATTTCCAATAATGGAGATATTTCTCTTCAATTATGTGGATCAAGAGATCAACTAGCATACATATTTACAAAACCATTAGGAAAAAGTGTTTTTTAATTTCAAGGAAAACACTTGGGAATTATAAGTTGTAATGAATATAACTACTAATATTAATAGGGAATTTCAAAGTAATCTCCCTATTGATTAATCTTCTTTTCTTCCAGTTGTCTGGTTAGACTCTAGTTAGTTGTAGTTAGTCATTGAGTTATGTTTCTGTTTACTACAGTGTAGTTAAGAGATCGGTTGGGATCCTTGTTCTATTTTAAATCTCCTTGTAATATATTTACCGATATGAAATATTCTAAAGGGTACTAAGGCCCCATTGTTATCTCTCATTTCTTCTTGTTGTTTATTGACTTTTCTGTGTATGAACTTTATCAAGGAGGAATATAATTGTGTATGTCCAATATAAATAATGGATCCTGGGTATGATTATTTTTTGGGCTTCCCCTTAATAACAATTTACATTCTAATTTTTCCTGTCTACATTAAATTTTCTAGGTTACACTTTATGGTGTATTTCCTTTTTTCCCTATGGATTTAATGATTGGGGATTTTCAGACCAACTCAATATTTAGTGCAATCTACTCCTGATTTTGATTGGATAGGTTTTTTTTTGCGTTTTTTATTTGTTTGATGGTGAAAATATTTGTTTAAACTATATATTAATGTTCACATTCAACATGTTGTAGTGATATGCTCATGGTTGGTTGATTTATTATCGCTCTAAATGTTGGTAAGCCTCCTTACGAGGAATTCTTCATCCAAGTACTCAACTAACACTCACATATTTGTGCAGACTTACATGTTTAGGAAACCTTATATTGTTGATCTCATCCTCCATAAAATAGAGGAATTCCAAAATAAAATTACCTACTAGCAACAACCTCATTTAAGTAAAAAGTGGTTGATATACACCGATTGATGCTATTAATTTTAAATGGTGGAAAATGGAGTCGTTAGGCATATATCAACCACTTTTTACTTAAATGTGGTTGTTGCTAGTTGATGGTTGACATGTGTGGGAGACAACCATTAATGTATTCATACATAACATATCTATTAATTAATTAATTAATTATTAACTATAATTAATTAATTACTTAAAAATAAATAAATAAATAAAACATAATTGGAATCTATCAAATAAAGTATTAAAACATTAATTTATAATGTAATGTATGAATGTAATGTATTAATAAAATGTATTTAATAATTAAAACATAAATTGAATATATAAAATAAAGTATTAAAATATTAATATTTAATAATTAAAACATAAATGGAATCTATAAAATATAGTATTAAAACATTAATCTATAATGTAATGTATTAATTAAATGTATTAAATAACTAAAACATTAATGTAATATATAAATTAAAGTATTAAAACATTAATCTATAATGTAATGTATTAATTAATTATTAATAATACATTATTGCATTATTCATAACATTACTCAAGTAATATCCCCATATGGGGTGTTGGGGACGAGAACTGACATGGCCAGAACCCTTGTTGGATAGGCATTTTGAATCAGTTCTGATAGTTTTGGGATCTGACTCAGAATGATAAAGAATCAGTTAGAAGTTGGACCGAAGTGCGTGATGTGGAACGAATTTTAAGGAGTCAAAGTGCACGATAGAAGGAAAAGTGACAGAGTGATGCACTAAAGGAGAAAAACGGTTACGAATTGTTAGGATTTTCGGGAAAATTTTGCCACTTTGTAACAATGTTGTAATAGGCTTAGCCCTACTTTTTATGTATAAATATGTAAACGTTTTTTTAGGTAGAGAATTTGTTCAATGGAGAAATGAGTTATACTATGTTGCGTAGGCAATGAATTGATGAATGATTGAGGCTTCAGGAGGAAGGTTCAAACTGCAACAGAATGATTGAGGAAGGTTTGAGAAATGTTACTATTGCATCTATTGTAAGTAGAGTGTGCAACTGTAAAACACTTCTGAATGACTAATATAAGAAGCCAGGCAATGTGGACATAGCCCATGATTGGGGTGAACCATGTAAATCTTGTGTCTTGATGTGATGGTGTATGTGTTCCTTTCTAATGGATATGATATATTAGTAGTGTAGATATAATGAATGGTGAACATGTTATGGAGAATGCACAATGATGATAACTGTAAGTAACCTGAATACATCTATGTTGTGATAATGTCACATACTAAATTAATGATTGAATGTACGGAAATGTTGCACACCGAGTATGTCACATAATAAGTAACAACTAACTATAGAAAATTGTGCACCTCGGTAGGTAGATAAGAAGAATATGTGCAATTCCTCAGTTCCCCTCACCATTGTAGAATCTTGGTTCCTGCAGACCCTATATATGCCTTGGGTGAAACTTCACTTGCTTGCAGGTGATGCTCAAAGGGTCGGTGTCTAAGGGTTTTTTTGGTTGTTAAATGATATGAATCTGGAGTATGCCCTGCATGAAAAAAAATGGTTTTGTTTCCAGGACCAGGATCTATAACTGAGTGGAATGTTTTGGAGGCCGAATAAGAAAGAGATCACATAATGGACAGAAAGGAAGCAACGAGAATTTCCTAGAGAACATAATAGGAATATATGTGATGCAGGAGCATCATAAGCAGTCAAGTGAGCGTGGAGGCGAAAGAAAGCTGGAAAGAACAACAGGCATTTTCTCACGTTTTGAGATATTTTTGAAAACACTAAATGTAATGGTTAAAAGGAGGCGTACTCACATATTGTAAACAGATCATGAGCGATTGCTCTCATCTGTAAAAGTTAAGGCATTTATGCATAGTTAATGAAAGTAGGTAGATTTAAATTCCAGATTAGACAATTTTAGTAATAGGAGGGAAAACGACTATAGACACCCTCATCTTTATATCATTATATCAATCAGAATTAGATCAATTAAGCACATTAGCATAGAGAAGAGGAGAGTTGTAGCAAAGAGTTGTAGAGAAGAACCCATGTATAGAATTTCTGAATTAATATATGAAGCTTTGATTCAGATTCATGGTGTTGTGATGCTTTCTGTGTATACATGCTAATTGATCTGCTTATGGTTGTTTTATTCTCTCTTTCATGCATTTTTTGTTATGCTATGTATGTATGATTTCATGTTAAGTGTTTGAAGTCTAAGAGAGAGAGAGAGAATGAGTTTCAATTGTTTCTTTTCTTGTGTGAGATAATTTCCTGCAAGGAGTGCAGTGAAACGTCCGCAAGGTGTACATTTACGAAGGTTCAAAGTTCATCTCTGAAAGCTCAGGAGGGATACCGTTGTTCTCATTTCAACAGAAGTGCAAGTGGAGCACAGGAGCCATGCAAGACGTGTGCAGGCTAGTTGAATCCTTAGAAGATTGTTAACTAAGGTGGAAAAGAGAGAGACTGTTGTTACAGAAGGTGCATAGAGTCGAGAGTTCAAATACACAATAGTATTTGAAGGTCTACCACAAGGAGTGCGAGCAGAGGCTCTTTTTCGAGACTTGAATTTATTAGAGAAACTCAGAAGGGGTAGTGCCTTTGAAGTATTCAAAGGGAGGCAAAGTGAAGTCTCTTTGCAGAAGGAAGGTCACGGAGAAGGTACATTAGTTCATTTCATAGAGCTTCTTGAGGGAAGAATTGGATGGTCGAAATTCTCTCTGGAGAATCCCCGAAATAGCGAGGACCGTAGGATCTAGGAGAGTTGCGGTGGAAGTTAAGCGATTGGAGGAATTCATCCTTCGAGAGGCAGGATCCAATATGGATCATTGATCATGACTGTTAGACCATCGAGATCATTTCATCATCTCGAGAATTATAAGTCCGAAGTGTGGGAAAAACCCTGTGTCGCTCGAACTCTCGAAGCACGAACTAGATTATCGCGTGTGAAGGTGAAGAGCAAAAATTTCAGGATTTCAGAAAATCGCGATACGAAATACCAGAAGTCTTGATGACAAGGGGTCAGGGGCCTTTGTATTGAAAAACCCGAAGTTGCGAAACCCGAAAAAACCTTGAAGTGGCATTTTGGCACTTCGAGGATCGGAGTTTCAGCTTTCAGGTTGACAAGGGTTCATGACACTTCACATCAGGAATCCCGAAGTTGCGAAACGTGAAATATTTGTGAAGGCGTTTCGGCATTTCGAAATTTTGGTAATTTGGGATTCGCAATACCGGAAGTCCTGAGGACAAGGAGCTTGGGCCCTTGCACTTAGAATTTTGAAGTTGTGAGATCTAGGATAGTGTGAAGTGGTGTTTCAACAATTCGGCATTTTGAGGTTCGGGAACCTGAGAGGACACTGTTCTGGGATCGAGAGTCTTGGACTCCCGGTACCCAAAATTATGAAATCACGTGGGTCGTCGGATCAAAGGGAGGCTTGTAGATATTGATCCCATTGGAGATATTGTTTCAGAGTTCGGGGTTTGTGAAGGTTAGAGAGCCGGAAGCCTTACATCAAGACTCACGAAATCGCGAAGTCTGAAACCCCAAAAAGGTGAAAAGTTCTACTAGAAGCCAGTATTTTGCTAAACGTTTTGGGTTTCAGCATTTCGACAGTTGCGAAGACAAGAGGTTGGGATTCCTTTTTTCAAAACTCCCGAAGTCACGTAACACGATACAGATGTGTAGGAGGACGTAGCCAAGCATTTCGAGAAAATTGACATTTTGGGTGTCAGAAGGTGGAAAGGTCGAGAACTTTGACAACAAGATTTGTGAAATCGTGAAACTCGAAATCCCAAAAAGGAAAGAAAAGCAAAGTATCGGTAAGGAAAAAAGGCATGATCATTTTATTGTGGTCAAGGGAGTTGAGTGGTGCTTTGTGTTGGTTCACACAAGCGTACTCATAAGGACCTGTGGAAAAACATTGTTGTTGTGTGTGTGTAGGATTCCTTGTGGAGGAACCTAAGAGTCAATAAGACTCAAGAGGGCAGATTTAGAACAATCCTGAGTGGACCTCGACTCTGAGGATTGGGGGTCTGCGTCAGTTGTGGTATCAGAGCCCAGAAAAATTTCTTTGCTTTATCTAGCAGGGGAAAGGAGGAACATTTTCAGCCATACTACCAAGAAGAAGAGAGAGACCAATGCCTGATCCAGCAGTGGAAAGAGAAATGTGTGAACTACGTGCTAGGTTTGATGCCATGGAGACAGCACACAGACACACAGTCAATGCTGGGGATATCAATGAGGTTGAAAGTGAAGATGAAGCTGGACATGAAGGAGAAGAAGTTGCAGCCGAAGATGCATCAGATGAACGCCTATTCAGGGTTGTTGCAAGGAAAGGTGCCAGGACAAAAATGGAGATTCCCATGTATGAGGGGAACCTAGACATTGAAGAGATTCTAGACTGGATTAGAGCTCTGGATAAGTACTTTGAATATGAGGATGTTGAGGAAGACAAAAAGGTAAAACATGCTATCACCAGACTTAAAGGGCATGCAGCATTATGGTGGGATGAACTGCAGGCTGACAGACACTGCAAAGGAAATCATAAAATCAAGAGTTGGGATAGAATGTTGCGAAGATGAAAGCAAAATTCATACCCAAGGATTATCAAATTACTCTATTTCGAAGGATGCAGAACTTGAAACAGAAGCTGATGATAGTGAAAGAATACACTGAAGAGTTATACAAGATAAACATCAAAGAAGGTCATTGGGAAAGCGATGATGAAAAAGTTGTCAGGTACATGAATGGTCCAAGATATGACATTCAGGACCAGATGAGCATGATGGCCCTTAGGAATGTATAATATGCTTATCATATGGCTCTGAATGATGAAGAGAAGTTGAGCTGAAAGAAAGGTCAAAGAGGCTGAGACAGAAGTCAAGCCAGAGGCAAAACAATTGCCCAAGACAGGAATCAGAAACCTAAAGAAGAGTGGAAGAAACCTCAGACTCAACATGAGAGAGTTGGAAGCTCACAGAGAGGGCAGTATGCTGATAATAATACTTTTCCTCGTACTAGAGGAAGAGGAAGAGGCCGAGGAGGCGAAGTAAAATGATTTACCAGCTAAAAAAATGGACACAAATCCTATGAATGTCTAGACAGAAAGAAAGATGGTGGAGAAACTCACATTGTCAAAGCATAAGGATGGAATGTTGAGGCAGAAGATGCTAAGGGCGGAAGATCACTGATGATGAGAAAAGTTCTCTTAATGCCAGAAAAGGAGGTAGAGAACCCAGCCCAAAGGAACTGACTTTTTCAGACTGCTTGCAAGACCAAAGACAGGGTATGCAAAGTTATCGTGGACAGCGGTAGCATGTTTCTACAGAGATGGTAGAAAAGATGGAGTTGGAGACTATTGAACATCCAAGCCCATACAAAGTTTCGTGGCTACAAAAAGGACATCAAGTAAATGTCACTAAACAATGTTTAGTTGAATTTAAAATAGGAGGATATAAGGATGAAATACTATGTGATGTCATTCCCATGGATGTTTGTCATCTATTGTTGGGTAGACCATGGCAATATGACAAAAATGTAATTCATGATGGGAGAAAGAACACATACACCCTGGATAAGAATGGGAGAACTCACATGTTGTTGTTGATTAAGGATAAAGAAGTGAAACCAGAGGTGAGAAACACTGTACTTCTCATGAGTGGGAAGGAACTTCTTAAGGAGGTTAAGAAGAAGGAAGATACACAATTCATTGTGGTTAGGAAGCCTAGAATTGTTTTAACCAGCACAAGAGTGTATGATTTACCAGAGGAAATCCAGAAGTTGCTGGAAGAGTTTGCTGATATAGTAGTGGATAAACTACCTCGTTCATTTCCACCGATCATAAGTATAAGTCATCACATTGATCTTATACCTGGAGCTAGTTTACCAAAGAAAGAAGCGTACAGATTGACGCCGCAGGAGAAGGAAGAGGTCAAGAGACAGGTCCAGGATTTGATGGACAAAGGATTAATTAGAGAGAGCTTGAGTCCAAGCGTTGTTGCAACAGTGCTCAGCACAAAGAAAGATGGAGGCTAGAGGATGTGCACAGACTCGAGGGCAATCAACAAGATTACTATCAGATATGGATTTCCATTACCAAGGATGGATGATTTGATGGATTGCTTGAGTGGAGCAAAGTTTTTTTCAAAGATTGATTTGAAAAGCGGATATCATCAAATTCGTATGAGAGAAGGTGATGAATGGAAAACAACATTCAAGACGAATGAAGGGTTGTATGAGTGGCTTGTTAGGTCGTTTGGCTTAACAAATGCGCCCAGTAATTTCATAAGATTGATGAATGAAGTCCTAAAGGATTTCATAGGGAAATTCGTCATTGTATATCTTGATGATATATTGATTTTTAGCAAAACAGAAGTAGAACACTTGAAGCATTTAGCTACAGTGATGAGGAGACTACAGCAAGAGAAGTTGCTGATAAATATGAAAAAATCAACATTTATGAGGACATAACTCATTTATTTGGGTTTTGTTATCTCTGCAGATGAGCTAAAAATGGATCTGAATAAGGTAGAGGCGATTAAGAATTGGCCATCGCCAGAAAGTGTATTTGAGGTTCGAAGCTTCCATGGATTATCTAGTTTCTATAGGAAATTCATCCAAAATTTTAGTGGGATTAGCGCACCAATGATGGACATGGTGAAGAAAAGACACAAATATTTTCACTGGATAGAAGAAGCAGAGAAGATTTTCAATCTGCTAAAGAAGAAGATCATTGAGCAACCAATATTGGTGTTACCATATTTTAGCAAGACGTTCCAGGTCAAGTGTGAGGCGAGTGGATATGCAATTGGAGCAGTCTTGAGCCAAGACGATAGGCTGGTCACATACTTCAGTGAGAAATTGAATGAAGTGAAGGTCAAATACTCGACATATGACAAAGAATTCTATGTTGTCATACAAGCGCTGAAGAAATGAAGGCATTATTTGGTTCCTAAAGAGTTTGTTTTGTACAATGATAATCATGCTTTACAATTCATGACTCAACAGGAGAAGTTGAACCAAAGACATGTTAAATGGGTTGAATACATGCAAAATTTTACTTTTGTAACTAAACATATTTCTGGAACTGCTAACAAAGTTGTTGATGCTTTGAGCAGGAAATGTTTGCTTATGCAGTAATTTAGAGTCAAAAATTTGGTTTTTGATAATCTCAAAGAAATGTAAAGAGATGATCCAGATTTTAAAGAGGCATATGAGGCATCTGAGAATCCAATTCTCAGGGAGAAAATCCAATGGACCGAATATATGATCCAGGATGGATTATTATTCAGAGGCAATCAATTATGTATTCCAAAATGCTCCATGAGGGAGAATCTGTTGAAAGAAAAACATAGTGGAGGATTGGCCGGACACTTCCATCATGATAAGACATTCTCAAAACTGAATGGCTCATATTTTTGGCCAAAAATGAGGACAGATGTCAAAATATTTGTGGATAGATGTAGAATTTGTTAGCACACAAAAGGAAAAAGACAAAACACAAGGTTATACCAGCCATTACCCATACCTAAGAGGCCATGGGATGTCGTAAGCATGGATTTTATATTAGGGCTACCAAGGGTCAGAGGCCTTTGTATTGAAAAACCTAGAGTTGTGAAACCTGAAAAATCCTTGAAGTGGCATTTCGGCACTTCAAGAATCGGAGTTTCGGCTTTCAAATTGACAAGGGTTCGAGACACTTCACATCAGGAATCCAGAAGTTGCGAAATGCGAAATATTTGTGAAGGTGTTTCGACATTTCGAAATTTTGGTAATTACGGATTCAGAATACCGGAAGTCTTGAGGACAAGGAGCTTGGGCCCTTGCACTTAGAATTTTGAAGTTGCAAGATCCGAGATAGTGTGAAATGGCGTTTCGGGGTTTGGGATCCTGAGAGGACAATGTTTTGGGATCAAGGGTCTTGGACTCCCAGTACCCAAAAGTCTAAAATCACGTGGGTCGTCGGATCGAAGGGAGGCTTGTAGCCATTGATCCAATTGAAGATATTGTTTCAGAGTTTGGGCTTTGTGGAGTTTAGAGAGCTGGAAGTCTTACATCAGGACTCGCGAAATCACAAAGTCCGAAACCCCGAAAAGGTGAAAAGTTTTGCTAGAAGCTAGTCTTTTGCTGAACATTTTAGGTTTCGGCATTTCGACAGTTTCGAAGACAAGAGGTCGGGATTCCTTGTTCCGAAACTCCTGAATTCGTGAAACACGATATAGCTATGTAGGAGAACATGGCCAAGCATTTCGGGAAAATCGACATTTCAAGTTTCAGAAGGTGGAAAGGTCGAGAACTTTGACAACAGGATTTGCGAAATCGCGAAACCTGAAATCTCAAAAAGGAAAGAAAAGGAAAGTCCTGGTAAGGAAAAAAGGCGCGATCATTTTATTGTGGTCAAGGGAGTTGAGTGGTGCTTTGTGCTGGTTCACACGGGCATACTCATAAGGACCTGTGGAAAAGCACTGTTGTTGTGTGTGTGTAGGATTCCTTATGGAGGAACCTAAGAGTCAATTAGACTCAAGAGGGCAGATTTAGAATGATCCTGAGTGGACCTCGATTCTGAGGATTGGGGCTTTGCATCACTATGACTCGTAAACAAACAATGGTTGAAAATGTATGTATTCACAGATTTCATGAAATTTTCTTTGGTGAATTCCTGATAACCTTGACTAAATGGTTAGAGACGTTAGTTGAGAACATTGGAAGATACTCAGATGAATCTTTGAGAAACTTGACCCCTGAATTGATCAGACAATTGAATACAATAAGTAATAAGGTTTCTCATGCAATTTATTTTTGGCTGAATAGTATATTGGGAGGTTATATTACAGAGTTTGAAGTAGATTGTACCTAGTCTTATAGTGTCGTAGAAAAAGAGTTTTTCAAGGGTCCGCACGGAAGGTATTTGACTACATTTCCTAGTTGGATAAAGATGTTTCTATGTGAGAAAGATGTTATGAAAATGTAATTTGACTGCTAAGGAATTTCACGCACATAGGGGGACAAGGGAATGACCATAGGATGATCTAAGAGTGAAATAGATGAAATGATGAATAAGTAACTGATAGACTAAGGATGCATAGCAAAGGAGACAATGATTCAAATAGAGATATGGGAGTATTACATTGTGGGAAAAGGTTTAGGTATAGTATGAAGGATATTGAGGTTGAAAGAGAAGAGAAAAAAAGTGCACTAGTGAATAGAGACCCTATTGTAGTGCTCCAGATCACACCGCATAGAGAAAGGAATAGGATAGATTAATAAAGAAATATTTAGTATAGTCCAATAGTTAAAGGAAGTCCCTCTTGGATCATAATCTGCGTCGAACCCAAGACCCCTTGTGCATCATTTAGAATTGGAGGAACATGAACTTGGTAAAGAGAAATTGTATTTAGTGGAGAAAGTTAGAGTAGTATCCAAAATAGTGGAAGTAGTGCAATGAATAAAAGACACTCAAATACTACACAAAATATGATGGAAGGAATAGATAATATGTTGAGGATGCTTGAATTCCATGGAGTAGGGTCGGAAGACTCAGAGCAACATATTTTTGTATGTGAGACTATATGGACTGTGAAGAATGTCCAATATGAAGTAGAAAAGATCATGTAGTTGGAAACAAATTTCAGAAATCGCACATTATTATGGTATATGAAGTACCATACTACTACTCCAGTAGGGAAGTCGAGGAATTTAGAAGAGATTAGACAAGAATTTGTAAAGGAATTCAAAAATCCAAAGTCTGAATCATAGTATATCACTGGACTGAAGGAAATTAAGAAAGTATAGTATGAGACAGTTTGGGCCTATGACCATATGTTTAAAGACGTGATGCGTTGGATGAAATTTTATATCCTTGATAAGCATCATAGAGAATGGTTTATTGTAGGATTCTTTTCATACATCCATTTTCCGTTGACATGGAAGAAGGTGACATCACAGCCAGAAGCGTTAGAAATTGTGATGAAGCTAGAATCCTTCCCCATGGGAGAAAACATTGCAAGGATGGAACATGTTTAGGCCCATTTAGCAGCATTGAATGTTTAGTTGCAAGAGATTACTAAGGTAAAGGAAAAGCGTGAACAATTTTGGTGTACAACATGCAATACATAAGGCCATCGAAAAGATGAATGTCTAAGATTTGGGCAGTACATGACTATAGGAGAACCAAACCCACTTCTAGGAGGGGTGGGATATTTTGAAATATGTATGACTTGGGGAAATCATCTGACTACTTTTCCACTATTACAAAAGTACCAAATTACACCTAGAAATTTATTCTGTAATTTCAGTAAGTCTATAGGATATGATGAGAAGGACTGTCACACCTTTGATTTGATGAGGGAGTGAATTGTAGACCCATATAAAATCCAAGAAGAGAATGTTGTAGAAGGGGGTGGATTTCCATAGTACAGTACCCCGAGAGGCCATAATACGGGTTGATAAGGAGGACTTGGTAGATGTTGAGGATGAGGATGAAGAGAGTCGATCATTTGTTATAATTTTAATCAACCAGGACATTTGGTGAGGGACTTCTTGGATTCTTTTCATAACATGCACCTATTGCAAAGCTTTGGACAATGCAACAAAATATTTTCCTCAATTAATAACGAAGTGGAAGGCAAGAGGAAACCATAATGATAATCTGACCATACTGATGATAGCGGAAGAAGGGCATAATGATAAACCTAGAATAGCAGCAGTTACCCATGGAAGAGCTAGAACTAGAGAAGATATGAAAGAAAAGGGAAAGGACAATATTGAGCAATGGGTAAGGAAAGAAGTTGAACCTATGCCAGTGTTTAACCCACAGAGAGAAAGAGTGACATACTAGAAATAAAGGAAGGAGTTATTAGGAACAGACCAGATAACATCAACATCGAATCTCCCTCCATTGTATGATAAACCGACAATATATGACATGCCATCAATATAAAATCACACTATCCTAGAAAAGTCACTTGAGAAGGTGGGCACCATCACAAATGTTTTAGAGAGTTGTTTGAAATTGATGAAGGAAGAAACAACATTGAATGCACTGGATGGAATGATTGATCAATGTACTCAGGAAATAGAATTACATGCGACACAAAGAGTAGTGAAGCATATATTACAGAAGAAGAGGACAAACATAGAATTTTGACTAAGTGCGAGAATAGGTGATTATGAAATGGACAATGTCATTTTGGAATTAATATCGGATGTAAATTTCCTTCCAATTTAGACATGGGAAATGATTGGAAAACCTAAGTTAATTTTGTCACATGTTCAGTTGAGGTTGGAAAACCAAGACAAGATAATACTGATTGGAAGATTGTTAGAAGTAATTGTTAATATAGATTGAGTGCGTAGTATTGCAAACTTTGAAGTCATTGAGATCCTGGATAACAATCAATCATACCCATTTTTTCTTGGCCTAGATTGGGCCTTTGAAAATCAAACGATTATTAACATAAGTAAAAGAGAAATTATTTTTGAAGTAGGTGACTTGAAGGTGATTGAGCCATTAGACCCTATGGAAGCCAGAAGATATGTGGAACCTACCAGAATAGATATGTGGAAGTTTATGTCAATCCTAATGATGATGGTGTGCTTAGTTGAAGAAGAATTAGTTATTGTACATCAAACTCCGAAGACGGATTGGAATATTGGAAACATAGGTTGCATGAAGTATCGAGAAGAAGATGTTCCCGCATAACTCACTCTTTTTGATGGATTGGAACTAAGGTACATGATACAACCATGATTGATCGTTTAACTAAAATAGGTTCCTTTGTGAAGGAATTTGAATTGCAGATAGCTGAATTACAAAGGTTTTTAGACTTAGATCTTGTTATGAGAGAAACACCTGGAAGATGGTGGGCAACCCATAAAGAGAATTTAGAATATTACAGGATTGAGCAGTTCGAAAAATAATATTATTACACAATGAGTTATGAAATGGAAACAGGTGCCCAAGCAGGACTGGACACACAAGTTCATACATACACTGGAGATAGTTCCCAAGAACTAGTACCTAGAACTAGAAGTGCATAGAGGTACAATAGAGTGGGAGGATCTGACCCAAAATTTCAAGGTAACATTTAGTTTTGAAGCTGAGTCACTTTTAGTAGATGCAACCTTGCAAGTTATTAGAATTAATATATTTATGTAAGATGACCAGATGGGAATGATATCGCCAACCAATACATGTAGACCATCTGCGACAATACGTGAAATGATAGCATGTTACAATATTATTAAAGTAGACCAAGATGAAGAAGACCCAAGGAACATGCAGGTGCCTGATATTGAAGGGGAGCATGCAATAGAAGGACTAGAACTCAAAATTGATGTATATGTGAAACCTTTAAGAGTGCACAAGGTGAATATTGTCACGACAAAGAAACCTAAGTTTAAAAATATTGGTGACTATTGGAACAATGAGGCTGTTGAGAAAATCATAAATTTTCTACAAGAATACGAAGATTTAATCACAAGTACCTTTTCAGAGATGAAGGGGATTTATAGAGAATTAGGTTAAATGAATATTTTGTTAAAACCATATTCTAAGCCAGTGCAATAGAGACCATATAGGTTGAATCTGAAAGACAAGGAAAATGTAAAAGTAGAACTCAATAGAATTCTAGAGGTTGGTACCATTGAGCCCATTGCAGAATCAGAATGGATAATACTGATGGTGGTCCAAGATAAGAAAACAAGAGGTATCATAATTTGTGTAGACTTAAGAAAACTGAATGATGCTTGTTTACAAGACCCTTTTCTGACCCCCTTTATAGACAAAGTATTAGATAATGTTGGAGGGAAGGAATCCTACTTGTTCACTGATGGATTTTCATGATACCATCAGATTAAGATTGTGTAGGAAGACAAACACAATACTACATTTGTGACAGAATGGGGAAGCTACCAGTGTACAATAATGACAGCTGGGATGAAGAATGCACTTGTTTTCTTTTCCAGAGTAGTTGTTGCAGACTTTAAGGATTTTATTCATAAGTTTCTTGAAGTATATTTGGATGACTAAACTGTATTTAGCTTACTAAAGGATCATATATATATTATGTGATTGATGTTTGATAGATGCAACAAATATCATATTTCATTAAAATTGAAAAAGTGTATTTTTTGTGCTCATTTTGGGATTTTACTGGGACATGTGGTATGTAAGCAAGATTTATTGGTTGATGTAGAAAAGATGGATGTAATTGTTATCTTTCCAATGCATGAATTAGTGATACAGTTGAGGACAATGTTTGGACATACAAGGTATTGCAGGAAGTTTATTAAAGGTTATGCATAGATTACAACACTTATGGAGGAATTGTTGAAGAAAGAAGCCAATTTTCAACGGAACAAAGATTTTCAGAAAGGTCTAGATGTATTGAATAAAAATTTAAGGACTTCTCCCATTTTAGTATTCCTGAATTAGAAGAAAGAGTTCCATATGCATGTAGATGCATCGCCCACAACTCTTGGTGCAATATTAGCTTAGCCATGAGAAGGTGAATTAGACCACCCCATTGTGTTTGGGAGTAGGAAGTTTTCAATAGCTAAGAAGAACTACATGATGAAAAAGAGGGAATACTTGGCAATGGATTATGCCCTACAAAATTTCAAAATCTACTTGTTGGGGTCTCATTTCAAGAAGGATACAAACCATTTCGTGCTAAGATATATGGTAAAAAAGATAGTGTTGTGGGGGGAGAATTTCCAGATGGTTTTTTTTGTTTTAGGAGGATGAATTTGAAGTCATTGTAAAGTTAGGAAAACTCAATGTAGGACCAGATCATATGTTGCAGATAGTGATAGGGGAAGACGTGGGGAATTTAGATGACAATTTACCTAATGAAAATTTGTTCTCAATACAAATAGTGAAGGAATACTTCGCATACATTGTCGAATTTTTTAGTACGGGAGTGGCTTCATCAGAAATTATAGTGGCGTAGAAGAAATAACTAGTGTTTAAAGAAACATACTACTAGTTGATTGTAGGGAATATTTATAATTTAGGTGCAAATGGGATTCTATGACATTGTGTAGTAGAACATGAGAGACCCAGGATACTAGTATAAGTGCATGATCGAATAGTAGGAGGTAATTACGTAGGAAATACGACACCCCAAAAAAATCTTATGTGTAATACTATGGTGCCCCACGTTACATAAAGATGCCAAGGAGTATTGTAAGAGTTGCGACATTTTCCAACGAGTAGGAAGGACATCCATAAGGGATGAGATGCCCTTGAGTCCACAAGTCATGTCATAGGAATTGGATAAATGGGAAATAGACTTCGTTGGACCCATTAATCCACCCATAAGAAGATCAGGATCCAGGTACATAATCACTACGACAAAATATTTTACAAGATGGGCAGAAGCAAAACCAAACGCAAATTGCAGCGTAGACACATCAACAATATTTTTTTTTAGAATGTAGTTACAAGGTTTGTATGTCCTATCATACTAATGAGAAATCAGGGGACCCACTTTTTTAACAAGACCATTGCATCATTGAAAAAATAATTCCATATTCATCACTAGAAGAGTACGCCTTATCACCCTCAAGAAAATGGTACAATGGAAGCTTTCAAAAATATATTGGAGAACACACTGACGAAGATATGAAATGTAGGAAGGGATGATTGGGACTTAAAAATTCCTACATTTTTATGGGATTATAGAACTACATGCAAGAAGCTAATAGGACAAACACCTTTCAGGTTAGTATATGGGCAAGAAGCAGTCATGCCTATGGAATTGACTGTACCAAGCTTATGCATTGCTACAATGAATGAATTAAGGGATGTTGGTACATAGAGGAGAGACTATCACATTTAATATCACTGGAGGAAGATATATTTGTCGTAGGATTCCATGAGAAATTACAGAAGGCAAGAGAAAAAGAATGGCATGATAGGCATATTAAACAGAAAAAGTTTCAAGTGGGATACATAGTATTGTTATATGACAATACGTTCTTGAAACACCCTGGAAAGTTCAAGACACATTGGCTAGGACCATATGTGATTAGGTATGTCAAAGAAACATGTTTTTTTTTAGTTGGAACAACTAGATGGAGAAGTTGTAGAAGAGTTGGTGAATGGGAGTCAACTGAAACTATACAGGGACAAACACACTTTCACACACTAGTTTCAACTTTCATCTCATAGAACGTGTACCATAGAAATTGTATCATAGTGTAATATATAAATAAAGGGATAGAAATAGAAAAATATGGAAGAGGAAAAATAAATAAAGTGGTGTAGTAAAGAAATGGAAAGTGGAAGATTGAATCAACATTGTTCGTTGAAGAAAGGACGCAGAAAGAAGAGTGCACAATGGAAGTCAATAAGTTGCAAAGAGACTGTGCATAGAAAAAGAAGATATTTTGTACAAATAAGAGGCTGCACAGAGAGAAATATGAGAGTGATAAGAGATAGGATACCATGCACAGAAAGAAGCGATTGTGCAGAAATAGGGTACCGTGTAGAAAGAGAAGAAATTACACAGTGATAAAGGAGATCGAACAAAGAAAGGAGATTGCATAGAGATTATTTAGGCATAGATATGTGAAAAATAAGGTACATATTAATGAATAATAAGTATGAAAATCAAGAATCATTTATGAAGATTCATAACAAGAAAAACAAGTTAAACGGAAACATCATGTCAATACGGCGGAAGGCACGTAGCTATAAATGGAAATTTCCATGGAGATTGTGATGGAAAGAAGATATGGTGGAGGATTTGGAGATAATGAATGATTACTGAAAGTATTGAATGAAAAACACTAGTGTATTAGACGACAAGAATAGGCGCGAAGACATAGAACAGTTGTCAAGGGGATATAAAAGGTGAGGTTTCAACAAGGTAAGTTTATTGATAGTTATCATTTGAGCGAGAGAGAGTTGTAGAGTCGATATTGAAAATGCAAGTTGTAGAAGTTGTGTTAAATCCAAACCGTAACAAAGTTACAAAGCTCAGTGGACTGCAAGGGAAGTGTGGTAGAAGACAATGGGACCACCAAAGGAAGCAACATCAATGTCAGTGGAGAAAAAACAAATAATCCAACAAAAAAAAATACCAGTCACAAAAGAAACTACAGGAGCATCATCCTTAGAGAAGATATTTCCATGTGACTATATTTCATTGAGGAAAGACACAACAAATTCGATCCACATTCAGATCGATGCCAAGTATGAATTAGTAGAACCAAAGATTCCCGAAGGAGTCATCATGGATGGTGATATGTTGGGAATGATACCACACCTGAAGTACACTGACCATGACATTATTGATGTAAATAACTTACCATCGTTAGTATCAATAAATTTCCTGAAGAAACACATTTGTGACGAAACATCAATGATCGTAATAGAACCTTAGATATGGGAAACATGTTTATAGAAAGTGGGATTATTGACCCTATTAGAAATTCCACATTCTGGCAAGAGTAATGACATAAACGTGTGTGTAAAGATGTTACTGAGATGTGTGCACAGAGGCTATTTATGGCTCAATAGACCAGTCTCAATTGACATTGATTTGATAGTGTGCATCACAGGGTTACCATCATAGGGGAAGGAACCCACAACTTTGTTTTCCTACAATAAGAATGAGAAGACTCTCTCGAAGAGTATGAAGAACAAATTTCACACACGCAGAGCTCAACAAGGCCTAGATGTTGCAAGAATAAGTGACCCAAAAATTAGGTTCACAACACAAGTACTAGCATGCAAGTTGCTAAATAAATGCAAAAAAGATCAAGTGCTAGCAAAACACATAACAACAATAGAGAAGTGTGTCGAGGGAATAAAAATGAATTGGGTGAATTTCTTACTCAACCACTTCCTACTTGAATGTGAGTAAGCACATGATAAAGGAAAAATTTTTCACTATACCTGGCTTCTCATTCTGATTGCACTATCATCTTGGATAGATCCAAACAACTCATAGTTTTTGGGTGTCATAGACAAGCGATGCCTTACCACGCGTTATCAAAATTTATGGAACACGATGCATAAAGGGTGGAAGATCAAAAACAATGTCACATTATTTATATATAAGTACACAATCAGGAACATCATCTTGAATATGTCAAGGATAACGCCACAAGTGGTTGGGGCATAGAAAGTAGTGGAAAGATTCAAAGCCCACCACCACCATATGTATGAACAAGAAATCAAGAACCCATACCAGTAGTGGTTTCCCACTCAGTATATGCTAACAAAAGAGGATATGGGACACATCATGGTCATTCGGGAAGTAAACTTGAATATCCCACCATCAAACATAGAGAAACCAACGATGAAAAAGAAGCTAAAGTAGCCAAATCCCGAAGTCCAAGAGATATACCATGATGAGGAAGAGGAAGAAGATAAATGAAATGGTGTAGATAAGACACCAAAGACCGTCCCACACAAAGGGCAAAAGAAAAAATAAATTTATCCAAAATATAAGGGAAAAGAAATGGAGGCAGAGACACCACATTGATAGAGGAAGAAGAGGAAATCAATCAAAGAGGTAGATATACAATTCCTCGCAGTAGAGGAATTTGAGAGAATAGGTGACCAAGTGAAATAGGTCATAGATGATGCATTCCAATGCTCACAACTTCAATAGGAAGAAACACACAGAAGGATCTAGTATTAGATGGTTGAGCTCCAATAGTTGCTCGACTCATCAAAGCTCACATATAAAAACAAAACATAATATGACCAACTAGGAAGCACTACAAGGAAAGGGGAGTCAGGACCAACGGTATCCCAAGAGTTGGAACTTGCAGGAAAACAACAAGTGATAAAAGTATCATCCAAAGTAGTAGAGTTCCCCACAGTCGAATTGCATATGAAAGAAAGAACACTAGGTCATATTGAATTAGTATTATCCCAGCTACCTATGGAAGAATTGCAGGAAATATAGATGAGTGTAACAGAAGAGATGTCACTTCCCATAGAGAATACATCCCAAGAATTGAAAAAGGTTACATCTGAAAATGTATCCTTACAAATAGAATATAGCAGAGTCAGAGGCACATTATGTAGATCAAATAATTGCTCCACCTGAAGTATCCATGTGATTGGGTCCTTGCCATCAAACTTCCTCATATCAATCTTAGGAACGTGGTTGGTCTTCAAACCAAAGTTGGAGTTTCTCCATTCTTGATTCACCTTCCTTGTGTCCTCATCATGAATTTCATGGGATGGATTTTCACTTTCAGGTGTCTTCTCTGTTACGAAATTTTTCAATACTTCCATGATCTCCCCTTTTAAACCATCCATCTTAGTATCCAACTTAGCTTCCATTAAATCCATCTTCTTTTGTAGTTCATTTATGTCCCTACACATTTCTTCACCTTCATCAAGAGTACAAGTAGGATTTTCTGGAGGCTTATTTGGTGTAGAAGTTCCCTTTTTTGGCGGCATGTTGGCCAAGTATCACTTTTGAACCTTGATTTTGAGGTGGTTCTGATAGACAATATTTCTTCTGTTGTATCTCCCATGTTTCGGCCCTTCTGGGTATGAAACTTTCTTTTATGTAGCTCTCTGATATTTCTTCTCTCCAATGCCATAGGTCTGATCAAAATTGGATGTGCCAAGTGGAATTTATGGTAACTTCCCCACAACTTGCCATTTTTTGTCCTTTCCAGGAGATCTCACTTGTATAGCGTGCCCCGCACAAAATAATTGATATAAAATTCTGAAACTCGCGCCAAAAATACTACGGACTGTCCACGATCCAATGAAACCAACCTCACTCAATTTGGATACTCTAGGAAGAATTTATGCTTCTTTTACCTGGAACACCTTCTTGAGACTAGTCAATGGGACTAGTTCGATACCCTATCTTACACAGGGTGTATCTACAAATTTAAGATGACCCAGAAAATGAAATTTTTACCATAGATACCTTACTAATGTTTGTAAATAGCCTCCAAATTTTAGGGTCTGAAACATTACAGAAAATTTTTATAGATAAAGTTCCACAATGACTCAGTTCAGGATGATTCAAGAACCCTATCTTGTACAAGATGTATATCCGAAATTATAAGGCCTCAGGAGCTGAATTTTGAACCCAACATACCTTGATTTGTATACTAAACATCCTCCAAGCCGTTCCTTCTGAAACATTGTAGAAAAACAGTTATAGTGAAAATTCAAAGGTGTCTCAGATGTAGCAGTGAAACCCCAAGACCTTGAGCTCTGATACCATATGTTAAGAACCAAATATCAATATAGCATAGAAAAACCTCAGAAAAAGTACTCAACGCCTTGAAAAAGAGATAATTTCAGATAATAAGCCTCTTTGAGGGGGCAGCCTCGTTTTACCCCACTTAAATGTTCAAGTACAAGATGATTCAAAATGAAAATGTCTCCTTGGTATATATAGGAGACTAGGAGGTATAATTACAACTAATGGCCTAAAGCCAACATAAATAAAATAACATTACTAATATAATATGCCCCAATTAAGGGGTAATGAGCCAATATTAGTGCTTAACATGACACAAACGACAGAATGAATGAAATAGGAATTTGAGCAGGTGTATAAGAACATTCCACAGGTGCAGACAAAAATAGAGACTCCATTCGTAGAGAAAATGACAAGTATAAGTGAGGCCATTCAAGGCTTCCACACAAATATAGTCGACTTGAAGGCATGACTGACATCGAGTACTCCACTAGAGGAAAGGGAGAAAAGGAAACATGAAGCCATTACAACTGCAGAAAATATTAAGACTCTAGAGGTAGAATGGACGCAGTTGTATGGAGACACCACCATCGTATGGATGAATTTAACTGAAGATGTGGAGTTTCAAGAATTGAGCCAAAAGATACAAACTATGCAGACTAAGGAACAAAAATTTAATGATATAATAGGGAAGTTAACGATAGTAGAGGTGATAACTACTATGGATGAGAACAAGAAGTTGTATTCATAAATGAATCAGCTAAGGGCGGAGAAGCATGCTCATGTGAAAAATATAGAAGTATTGGAAGAAGAAGTATATAGGCTGGCAGCAACTATGAACACCACTCGAAGTATGATCAAGCATGCAGTAGACGATAGTACAAAAACATTGCAAATCCATATGACTACACAAACACTTGACACAATTTTGCAAAAGGATATAGAAGCCAGGGAGATGAATAAAACAATAAAAGAAACATTTGAAAAGTTCATGATGAACTAGAAACAGGATTGAGTGGCTTGGGATGACCCATAGGTGAGTGTTGGGGGCATGTTAGATAGGCATGTTGGATCATATCTGACAATTTTTGGATCTACATCAGAATGATAAAGAATCAGTCAGAAGTTGGAATGAATCACATGACACAAAGCGAATTTTAAGGAGTCAAACTTCACGACAGAAGGAAAAGTGACAGAGCGGCATGTGAAAGGAGGAAAATGATTACGAATTGTTACGATTTTTGGGTTAGTTTGTCCACTTTGTAAAAACATTTTAATGGGCTTATCCATACTTTTTATGTATAAATATGTAAAGGGTTTTTTGGATAGAGAAATTGGTCAATCAAGATATGTGTTATGCTATGATGAGTAGGCGATGAATTGATGTATGACTGAGGGTTTGGGAGGAAGGTTTGCACTGCAACAGAACAATTAAGGCAGGTTTGAGAAATGTCATTGTTGCACCTATTGTAAGTTTAGTGCACAGCTGTAAAAAAAAATTGAATGACTAATATAAGAATCCAGTCGTTGTGTATGTAGCCCAAGATTGGGGTGAACCACATAAACCTTGTTCCTTGATGTGATGTCGTATGTGTTTCTTTATGATGATTATGATAGATGAGTAGCATATATATCATGAATGGTTAACATGTTATGGAGAATGCACAATGATGATAAATGTAATTAATCTGAATACATCGATGTTTTGATAATGTTGCATACTGAGGTAATGACATAATGTATGGAAATGTTGCACATCAAGTATATCGCATAATAAGAAACAAATAACTATAGAAAATTGCACACTTGAGTAGGTATATAAGAAGCATATGTGGAATGATTCATTTCCTCTCACCACTACAGAGGCTTGGTTCCTATAGCCCCTATATATGCCTCGGGTGAGACTTCACTTGCTTGTAGGTGATGCTTAAAGAGCCAGTTTCTAAGGGTTTTGTTGGTTGTTAACTGATATGAACTTAGGGTCTTCCCTGTGAACCAAAACCCCCGAGGATGAATAAAAAACAAGAGTAAGGGAAATTAAAACGAAGATGATTTGGGGTCGAGAATGTTTGCAGGGAACAATTG
This sequence comes from Picea mariana, assembly GCA_032191745.1. Classification (NCBI taxonomy): domain Eukaryota; kingdom Viridiplantae; phylum Streptophyta; class Pinopsida; order Pinales; family Pinaceae; genus Picea; species Picea mariana. The sequence goes on from JASDQU010736450.1 coordinate 81,992, forward strand.
GAGGAAACCATACGATCACCGAAGTTGAGGGTATAAACACTAGGTTCGAGAAAACTCACGTGATACTCTAGGTGCATTCACATGGGATAGCATCGAGGATGTATGAGGAGACATGGTGAAAACCTTCCTTTTTTAATGATTGTGTTTAATGCTATTAATTAGTGACTACAACTAGCCTTCTTTGAGAGACATTAACCTAGGCTCAATGGAAAAGTGGATGCGAAGCAAACAAAGTCTGAAGCTCTACGGGTTGAGAACTTACCAACAAAAATGACAATGACTTCCTAATAGAGAATTGGTTCTAGTGGAGGAATCACATGTTTCGTAGATTGGAGGGAGGGTCGAGACTCATACCCAATGTGTGAGTGTTAGTCTGCGGTTTCATATAGGATCCTAGGAAACAATGCGCCGCATCAAGGGTACCCAAGGGAGTATCACCAAGGAGATATCTCGTCAGTAGGTTCGTCATCTCGCTAATCTCGAAATGACCCACTTGCTTCAAGGGTCCAACATAAAGCACATGATGTAGCAAAAACCTTGCTAGAATCCATTCATCCAGGCTTCCAAGAATATTTGCAAGAGGCATAGGCAACGATCCACCTAGAATGAACGATGATCACAAAATAGGAGCCTACAAGCATAATTATCCACTCGATTCTAGATGTAAGGATGAATCATGCTAGAGAAATGAAGTATTGGAATATGGTGGAGATTTACTAGCACATCAAGACCCTCCTGGGCCATATGCTTCAGAACCATGAGGAAACGCATAATACAATTCAGTTGCATCTCGATAACCTCCACTTGATGCTCTGAGAAGCTCTCACCCTTCTTCCATCATCCAACAAAACAATGATGGCCTCATCCCCAAAACGTACAAATTATTTAGCCCCAGAGCATACTCAGGACCTGTTTGTGATACCTCGAGCTCCATTATTAGTAGGTATTTTTCTAAGTTTTTGAAGGATTTTCATCAGAATATCAAGTTCTGGAACTCACTCCAACTTTTATTTAGGATATTTTACTCGTTATCTAGTTTTTAAGACTATGTTTAAAATATTGGCCAAACTCTTTGGACTGAAGAATTATACCTTTGATGTTAGTCTGGTTTTCCCCAATGGTAGGCCAACAACAAAGAAGTTTTGTATGTATGATATTTTAAAAAAATAATAAAAATACTATCCTTGTACTTACAAAAAAAAAAATATTCAAGTAATAATGAATAAATGTATTACAATATCAATACATTAAAGAAATAAAGTATTACTTCTACTTTAATATTTTTAGATAAGTATATTAAAGTATCATTACAATAAAACATTATTCATACAATAACCCTTTTTTTTACATTGATTTATTAAAACATTAATCAATTAATGCATTAATGTGAGAATACATTAAGGCACTAAAGTAAGTATTAATGGATTGATTAAATAATACATTAATGGTATATTAATTAATGTATTAATATATAAATACATTAATGTGTTAAAAAATAAATGTTTTTATATGTTAATATATAATTTAATGTATTAATAAAATATATTATTAAATAATATAATGTTAAAGTATTATTACAATAATAAAGTATGAAAGTATTAATAGTATTTAAGCTATTAAAATAATAAAATATTAATAACATTAATACTAATTTATATTTAATGGATAAATAAACTTCTAATCATATTAATGTATGAATAAATTTCTAAAATTTTATTATTATGAATAAATTAATAAAATATCAAAGTATTATTGACTTTGGACAATGTTCATCTCATTTCAAATCTTGTATAGTTATCATTATGAGGGATTAATATTGATAAATATTTTATGTATTATGGAGTAGAGTAAAGGAAGTATGATATGAAGATTAGAAAGTATGTAAACTCTATTATTTATAGTCCAGGGATTAGTAGGAGGAGTAGTAGAGCCTAGATATTAGTAGGAGTACGAATAGAAACAAGTAGATCTATTAAGTATCTTTATGTTAAGTACCTTTTTTTAGACACCAGACTCTTACCAACTAGTAACATCTCTTAGGTAGGAATACCAACTATCATTTATCAGCAGTAACTCTATTTTATGTATGCTTAGGACAAAGAATTAGCTGACGAGGAAAGATGTCGAGTTTACATAGGAATGGTGAAGAAAGAGAAAGTAGTCTCCTGAGTAAGCAAGGTTTAAGAAGCCATATGTATGTCATAGAACAAATAACTCCTCATTATATTATTTATGAAAGCTAGAATATCAAGTATAGATTAGGAACAATATCGAGTATAGATTAACCTCAGAGCCACTTCAAGTATTAATATAGCCTATAACTCAAAACTATAACCTAAGCCTAGAACACCTATAACTACAAGGAAACAAAATCTCATACTTATTTCCTCCCCACTAACCACTCTAACTCACTCCAAAAGAACCAATCCTATCCTTACTTAATCCTATACTTATCTTTACTTAGGAGGAATCACAGCAGCAAGAGAAAATATGTCACCACAGGAATTCCACACTATAGGATTTCAACCAGGTATATCAAACTAGTAGAAGTAGTTGAGGAAGAGTATCTATCACTGGTAGAGGAAGAGGAATTATATCTATTGCTTTTTTAAATGGTGGGTGGTAGAGTGTGTTTAACATATTTGCATTTCCATATAATAGAAATAAAAAACTTTCAATTACAAATGAAAAATATGCAGTACATTAGAAATGCTTAAAGATCAAATGACGGAGCAATAAAGACAAGCATTACCACCAGTGTGTGAGTCCCTATCGAGCACTCAATCTCATCATGCTAGGGGTTCTTATCATGATAGTATATGTTCCATGTTCCCAAGAATAAGTGATATGCAGGGAAAAATAAATGATTGTATGACATGCGGAAGAAAACAAATGATTGTATGATATGTGAGATAATGACTTACCCTTGATCTTACCTTATCTTGTTTATGCTATGTGATGATGACGCTGATGATATACTGATGATCAATATTATATCCCAAATGTATATGATGTCATGCTCCCGAGAAAGTACCTAAGTACTTAGCTACTTTCCCATGAATGGACATGCATGCATATGACGAGTGATGTGTGTAGGTATAATAAGAAAGAGTGAAATGCATGAAACAAACTAATTTCAAACTATTTAACACAGAGAGGGAATGGTTCACTCATCCATGAATAAATAAGTAAATGCCAGAGGGAGGGAGTAACCGAATATTATTTATATTAAATAATAGGAGAAAATTGAAAGCTCTCCGAGCCGATTACAATAGTAGATAAGTAAGCCTCGATCCCCTTTGAAAATAGAGAGATGACCTCTTTTAAAATAGAGAGGGGTCAGGGCCGATAATTTATATCAAATCATTTCAAACTACTACATCATGCATGTAACTTAAATAAAGGTAAAGGTCGGCCCAAAGATTGGCAAAACTTGGAGAAGGAAGGATTATCGTTAATCGTCCTTCACGTTTCTCTGCACACGAAGGTGACTTCCTGAATAATTAGTGCTTGCTTATCTTTGTGCAATGCTCTCTTCCTGTTTGTGAGATAGCTGATATTATGTTGTATAGTATGCATCCGCTATATTATCATGTCTTCCTCAATAGGAGGCAGATACTCCCAAAACACGGCCAGAAGCTCCCTGCATTCACGTAGATTGTTCTCCATGCGCGGAATCTTCTGTACAACATCAAAGAGCATGCTAATAAGAATCACACCCTCCATGATTAACTAAGCAGGGCTGAGACGAGACAGAGACTACTAACTAACTAGGTGGAATTCAGGCAGAATTCAACCACTGTAAGTTCTCGCAATTCTTCCTTTGAAACTAGAGAGCTAAATGAGCCTCTATTTATAGGAATTTTGGGGTCCTGGGACTGATAAGTCATGGGGGTGAGGTGGTACTCAAAGAGTAAAAAGGACCCATGACATGTATGGCATGACATGAGTACTTTGGTCTGCCAAATCGTTTGCCAGATTCAGTTTGATTCAATAGGATCACCTAAAAGCCAGTACTCTTCATCGAATCACATGAGGGTGAAGATATCTCTATGGGATCACGAGAATTTGAGAATCTACCCACTGGTTCCACTTGCAACAATGATCCTATCCCTGTCAGGGTGGGTATAGAATCATATCTAGAACAATCCTATCCCTGGGCGGGTTCCTTGATGTATTGCAACAAGACAAGTGGGGAATCTGGAAAATCTGACTCTTGTCATATGAGCATATCCGCCATAAGTTTACTAGTTATGATATAGAATAGTTATTGTATTAGGAATGACTTTGACTATTCTTAAACTATAGGAAAATTAGTAGTAGGAACCTTAATTCTAGTTAACTAAGGCTATATTAGAGAAACTATCCTTTAATCTATTACTATGTTAGATGCTTATATATTTACTTACTATGTTAGATGATTATATATATTGACTTACTGGAGCCTTATACTCACTTATACTCACTAAGGAACTAGAAAGAATTTATTACACTTATTATATTTATTACTAGAGTTAGACTTATACTATACTTAGATCATTATGAACTCAACTTCACTTACAACCATTGGGATAACTGTAACTCAACATTGCTACTATTACTAAACATAGCTCCTATTAACAATGTTATTCTAATTACTAAACTTAACCTAGCTTAGGAACACAAATAATATTATTGTTCAACAGTACCTATCCAGATAATGTTACTCTTGTTCATTCACTATACCTATTGTCGAGGAACAACCAAACTAGATGTTTAGAGGTACAGCTATCAGAAGGAACACTGTATGAAAGCCCTACTAATCCACCATGCCATTTGGATCGAATCATCATTCATCAATATTTTTATCTTATTTAGACTACTAGGTACGGAGCTACTACTACTAGCACTACTAGGTAGCATGTTCTATCAAGGGTTACGGACTCGGTTACTTCCATTCATTTGTAAACTTATCCACCACCTAGGAAATTTGAACTTGGGACCATTGTTGCTCTTAGTGCCACCATTTCACTTATGTACCCACGAATTTCACTAGGTAAAACCAACAAGAACATGCAGGTCAATTTGGACAGATATTTTCTCTCTTCATTAGCACTATGCAGAACATGAATTTCTATAGAGTTAATAAGGGAAGAACAAAGACAAATTTAGGATCATTTTGATACCTATAGGTTCACCTCAACCACCGAAACCTTCACCCACACTAAATATCCATTTGTAGCTATTCATTCAAGACTCCAGATGTATCTAGGAATTTATTGCTTGCTCATTTAAAGTAGAGGGAAAGGAATTTATCGCTCATCTGACTGGTTCAAAGGAAGGATTAGGAATTTATTGCTTTCCCGCAATAGATCAGGCAAGGGATTTATATCTCATCCAACTACTTCAAAGGGAGGATGAGGAATTTATTGCTTGCCCGCATCGGGAAAGGAAGTGAAAGCATGCTCTCAAATGTAGGGGAGACGAATTTATTGCTTGCTCATTTAAAGTAGAGAAAGAGGCGCAAGAAGGCTCTCAAATGTAGGGGTGGGGGTGGGGGTGGGGGGAGAGGAATTTTATCTCTTGGAATAAAGGAGGAACAACAAGGGGAATGATAGTCATAAATCATTCAAGAAAATACCACACATTCCCATGGCATTTACATTACCGCTACAACCAATATGATCTAGGATTTGGCTCTCTTAATGCAGGTAGTAACATAAAATACCGACCCTATGAATTTATCGACCCTATGGATGCGACATCAATCTGATATCTTCATGGTGCTCATGGTCCGGTCATTTCTCTCTCTTCAATAGCTAGGAACATTAGCTCAAATTGGACACCCGACACATTCACTTTTCAATCTCCATTCGTCTGGAAATAATCAAAACATGTAACACCCCCATGCTTTGAGCGAGAACTAAATAAAATTTCTCATTCAAAGAGTCGGATTAGCTCTTTGATTTCCTACTAAAGTCCCGATATCTAATCCACAAGCCCTATTGAAACCCCATCAACGCGAACATGCCCAAGGCGCAAGCTTCACCTATGTGACCACAGGTTGTCACCGCACACCTAAAAAAGGCGCTTCGCATTTCAGGACTTCGAGACTTCTACAAGCGAGTCAACCCTAACTCCTGTTTCCCGAATTCTCGATCTCCGGTTTCTGTCCAAGGCCAGAAATACGGTCCTATGATATCCCCTCGATCGACGACTGTGATCGTGTCACGATTTCGCGTATCAGGATAATGAACATGAGCCATCTCTGACTCTCCATTCCCTGAAATCCTGGTCTTCGGTAGCTCCTCCCTTTATCTTCCGCCCACATGACCATTCCTCACTATCGGGGGCTTAATCTTCCAAACTCATTGGGACTTCGCATTTCACGAAGTTGGAACATGACCAATGCCTATCTTTCTAAAGCTCAAACCCTGAACTCCCGATATCCCTACACCCAGATCAATGGTCATGGCCCTCCTGTGATCCGACAATTCAAATGAAATCATGAGTTCGGGTCTTGCAATTTCACAAAACTCTACCCTTTGACTTCCTTAAGCAGCGAGTCAGCGAAATGTTGATCCTTCACCACGTGTCCTCTGTCGATGGATGGTTCGGATCACTTCAGGACTTTCAAGACTTTGATGATTCCACTCTCCCGCCTACACAAGGGTTAAGATCGACGGTCAAGGTAGCTCCCGATGGATCTTGGGACCTACGGTCCTGATTCCATCGCTACTTGCAAAGACTGAAGGGGTCGAGGCATTAACGCTTGCGCTCCTCCTCTAGATCCATTCGTCCTGACAGACCTGGGATACTTCTGAAAGGATCTCGTCCGTTCATCTACCAAACGAAAGGATACTCCATTTCGATAATTGGACTTGCTATCCTTTCTAAACTTGGGTAATAAAATTCAATCTCTCAGAGATTCAAACTCCCACGACCCCAAAATCTTCGAGAGCTAACCATTCTTGCACAGGGTTTCCAGACCCGGGACACATGAACCTTCAAATGGTTCTTGGGAAATTATCCCTAATCTTAGTCGGGTTTCTGGATAAGGGCTTGGGTACTTTTCAAAGTCCCTATGATATCGTCCTGAATGAAGTGCCTTCCTAACTCACCGAGTTATGAGCTATGACATCGAGGCAGGGTAATCTCATGGGTTTACTGTAGCGGTAGCCATACCAAGGAGCTTACTCTGACTCTGAGACATGATACAATTCCCTAGGGAAGGTGCTTTTGGGGGATTAAACCATAACATCACGAGAATTAGGCGAATGGGACGATTCTCAGTGGAACGGACCCATGCTCTGGACTTACTCAATTTATACAGAAAATAACTATGGCATATAAGTGTACACATGCATTCATTATTTCCAATCTAAAATACCAGTAAATCATAGCATAGAAAAACCATTTATGGACATATAAACAAGAGCACGTTTCCATGATATTCAATTCAAAATACAAGGCATAAAACACTTATCATAACCACAAGGCGTGATTCGATTGTTGAGAGGGGTGCTCATTTCCACCCAACCATAGGCTCAGTCACTCCCAACATATTTATCACTGGCCACCCCCGAGCTTAGACCACGATTCTCTAAGATTCAATCTCTTACTTCTAGCTCAACGGAAGTTAGTGATGAAGGTTACTCTCCTTCTCTCGATACCGAAAATACACCAGGGTGAAGGTTACTCTCCTTCTCTTGTATTGATTCGGGAGTTGAGGTTCTCCTCTACAATCTCCTTTGTTTCCCCTCTACCCATACCCACGCTTTATTTCTTGCATCCCCCTGCAAGATTGCGTGTGGCATGAATTTTCCATCCGTGGTCAAGTCTAAGAGCTTTACGGATGGGCGGTCTGCCCCATCCCCTCATTAACTCTTGAGGAGCCTCCCCACCTACCATCCTGACGGAAATTTATTCCTAGGTCAGAGAGTTGTTTTGGTCTTGAGAAAGTAAAAACCAGTAAGGTACTAGTTCGATGGAAGTTAACGCAACCATTCGGGGTCCCTTTCACCACTTTTTCATTATCCATCGTGGTCTCTTTTAGGACATCCCCTTCCTAGCAGTCATGCAACACATATTCATAACATAATTTACATCCATCGACCTTTTATACAAAGGTCCATCAAATCAAACATTCACACCTTCAAGTTTCCCATAGTTTCTGGCCAATATAGTTATATTTACAGACTAGGGGAAACAAGGTGTTACAACATGGAGCAACATTGACACCCCTTGATAAAAATATGTTTTCATCCTCATCCCACCCGAAACCCTAATACATCAAATCTATTTATAGATTAGGCTCATTAAGACACATTCAATCACTGAATCAGGTAGTTAAACCATTAGGTGAACACATCAATTCATTCAAAGCATTCACTACTCACTATGAGGACACATATTTCCATTCATGAACTAGGTAGATTCACAAGGTGGAGGAACTAGTACCATTCATTAAGGATTAAAGTCTTCGAATCAATCAATCAATTCACTAGTACAATCAAGAGGAACATCAATGGTGCAATTAATTCATTTCTAAGGTTTGAACCATGGTGCAAACAACAAGAAGATCATTGATGCAATCAACAAGAAGACAATCATCGCTACGGCTCCATTAGGTTGTTCATCAAGACTCGAGATGTATCACGGTCATTCGATATCATTTGGTAGGTTCAAAATTATCATTCGTTAGGTTCAACATTAGGTGGAATTAGGAGCACTCTAGCCATCGATTTTCTATCTATTTGTCACGGAGAAACATACGATATTAACTCCATCATAACTATAAAATTGAAAGCATCATGTACTCATGGAATTAAAGCACGCATTGTATATAATAATAATACTCAAATCTCTATATGAATTAGAGAGGAGTTACAAGCTGATCTTTACATATGTGAATTTCCACCATACGAAACCATCATTGACGAATGGAATGCAAACCATCAATCACTAGCCATTCATCATTTATAATATCGATACGCATTTTCCTAGCGTGAGATGATATTAAGTCGATCAAAAACCATCAAAACTCAACCGAGGAGAACAAACTCAACCGAGGAGAACATGGATTTGACTCCTCATTGAAGACCATCAAATCGTAGGGTGTGTCGTATAATAACAGATCTATAATTTCCTCTCTCGAGTCATAAAGGAAGAATGATCAAACCAACTACTCATCTCGATCGAAGACTGCCTCGTATAATAACTGCATCTTACATTATACCTTTGATCTACTAGCATCTCGTCATGAATTGACAGTGTGCGAGATATTCCAATCATAGAGGAACAACATAGACTTTCGATCTAATCATAGAGGAACAACATATGACATTAAAACCGTGCGAGATATTCCACCATGAAAAACAAACAAATCGAAGAGTGCATCGTTTATAATGGTGATTCATATTTTTCTAGCTAAATCATGAAAATCGCGTGATATATTCCACTATGCATTTTGAACATCAAATTGAAGAGTGCATGTATCATTTCTGAAGAGCTTCATATACTTCCTATCTCTGTTCTAGCTCGGAGCCCATGACCTATAATAGGTTGTTAAAAGAGCACAGGTGTTGAACGTGCAGACACAGCCTACGATAGGAACGAAGATACGAATAATATGAATGCTCACCAAGAAAAGCGAAGAACTCATACGGGACACCTCAACTAGACTGAAGAATGGACACTACATGTTAGACAATATAATGTATTAATTAAATGTATTTGATAATTAAAACATAAATGGAATTTATAAAATAAAATATTAAAAATTAATCTATAATGTAATGTAAAAAGAATGTAATGCATTAATGTAATGTAAAAAAAATATAATGCATTCATTAAATGTATTAAATAAATAAAACATTAAAGTAATTTATAAATTAAAATATTAAATTATTAATCAATTACATAATGTAATATAATAATATAATGTATTAATTTATTAATAATAATACATTCTTCAATCTAATAACATAATGTATTAATTTATTAATAATAACATTGTTCATGTAATAATACATCATTAAATTAAAGTAATAATGAATACATGTTTGAGTATTTTAATAAATTAATAAAGTATTATTAAACATAGAGGGGCTTCTGCAGTGCAACATATTAGATATCATTTTTGGGATTAACTGCGTAGAGTAAGTCATTAATCTATGACCCATATCCATGAGTGACCATCTGAGAAGTCCTGGTTACCGGGTGCAAGCCCCAAAAGTGATGATTGATGCTATGTGATTCATTTCGTTGGTTTAAATTCCACTTCTTCACCCTTGTGAGCATCACCCGATGCAATGAGTGCTAAGTGGACTATTCAAATCATGAGAATTATTGGTCAATTGCGACTAATACTCATGGATATGGGTCATAAATTAATGACTTACTCTACGCAGTTAATCCCAAAAATGATATCTAATATGTTTCACTGTGGAAGCCCCTCTATGCTTAAATAATAAGAGTGAAGGGATCTCTGAATGGATAGTTCATAAGGAACAATACTTGTTAAGGTTTTGCAAATGGGGTAGCAAGCTAAGTGGGCTTGATTGTGGGGAAAACTCCACAGTTAAGCATGCTTCAGCCAGAGGCGTCTTGGGATGGGTGACCACCTGGGAAGTCGTGGTTACCGGGTGCAAGCCCTGGAAGTGATGATTGATGTTATGTGATTCATTTCGTTGGTTTCAATCCCACTTCTTCACCCCTGTGAGCATCACCCGATGCAATGAGTGCTAACTAGACTATTCAAATCATGAGAATTATTGGTCAGTTGCGACTAATACTCATGGATATGGGTCATAGATTAATGACTTACTCTACGCAATTAATCCCAAAAATGATATCTAATATGTTGCACTGCGGAAGCCCCTCTATGCTTAAATAATAAGAGTGAAGGGAGCTCTGAATGGATAGTTCATAAGGCACAATACTTGCTAAGGTTTTGCAAATGGGGTAGCAATCTAAGTGGGCTTGATTGTGGGGAAAACTCCACAGTTAAGTACGCTTGACCCAGAGGCATCTTGGGATGGGTGACCACCTGGGAAGTCCTAGTTACCAGGTGCAAGACCCAAAATTGATGATTGATGCTATGTGATTCATTTTGTTGGTTTCAATCCCACTTCTTCACCCTTCTGAGCATCACCCGATGCAATGAGTGCTAAGTGGACTATTCAAATCATGAGAATTATTGGTCAGTTGCGACTAATACTCATGGATATGGGTCATAGATTAATGACTTACTCTACGCAGTTAATCCCAAAAATGATATCTAATATGTTGCACTGTGGAAGCCCCTCTATGCTTAAATAATAAGAGTGACGGGAGCTCTGAATGAATATTTCATAAGGCACAATACTTGCTAAGGTTTTGCAAATGGGATAGCAAGCTAAGTGGGCTTGATTGTGGGGAAAACTCCATAGTTAAGCGTGTTTGAGTCAGAGGCGTCTTGGGATGGGTGACCACCTCGGAAGTCCTGGTTACCGGGTGCAAGCCCCAAAAGTGATGATTGATGCTATGTGATTTATCTTATTGGTTTCAATCCCACTTCTTCACCCCTGTGAGCATCACCCGATGCAATGAGTGCTAAGTGGACTATTCAAATCATGAAAATTATTGGTCAGTTGTGACTAATACTCATGGATATGGGTCATAATTTAATGAATTACTCTACGCAGATAATCCCAAATGATATCTAAAGTATTACTAATTAATATATTAATAAAATATCCATACATTAATAAAGTATTGAAGCTTACAAAACTTCAATATTACTTTAAACTAATAAAGTATTACTATTGTATTAATATAATATAAGTATATTAAAATATCAATGAAATTAAACATTATTGATACACTTTTATTTTTGGTATAATTGACGTATTAAAAAATTAAAAAATTAATGCATTCAAGTATTAATGAATTAATTAAATAATACTTTAATTTAGTATATTAAGTAATGTATTAATATATAAATACATTAATGTGATGAATGTATTAAATAATTAAAACATTAATGTAGTCTATAAATTCAAGTATTTATACCCCCACCCATATGTTTTCTCTGTTATGTCCTCCACCCTCATCCTCATATATGAGGGTTTCTCTATTATGCCCTGGGGTGGGGGTAGGGGTAATAATAGAGAAAACATATGGGTGAGTGTCATAATAGACAAAATGGGTGGGAGGCATAATAAAGAAAACATATTGTGTTTTCTCTATTATTCCCCCCAAAGAAACCATATTATGTTTTCTCTATTATGCCTAAGAATAATAGAGAAACCATAATATGTTTTCTATTATTCCCCCCAACCAATATGTTTTCTCTATTATGCCCCCCCACCCATATGTTTTCTCTATTATGCCCCTGACCCCCACCCTCATATTACGAGGGTGGGGGGAATATATGAGGGTGGGGGAAATAACTGAGGAAACAAATATGTTTTCTCTATTATTCCCCCCACCCATATGTTTTCTCTATTATTTTCCTTAGGGTGGGGGTGAGGGGCATAATAGACAAAAAATATTATGTTTTCTCTATTTATGGTCCAACTAATATTATGTTTTCTCTATTATTCGTCCCCACCCATATGTTTTATCTATTTATGTCCAAACTAATATTATGTTTTCTCTATTATACCCCCCACCCATATGTTTTCTCTATTATGCCCCCCACCCTTGAAGGTGGGGGTGGGGGGCATAATACATAAAACATAATACGTTTTCTCTATTTATGGCCCAACTAATATTATGTTTTCTATATTATTCCCCTTACCAATATGTTTTATCTATTATACCCCACACCCACACCCTCAATGGTGGGGATGGGGGGGGGGGGGCGCGACACCCATATGTTTTCTCTATTATGCACCCAACCCCCACCCATAATAGAGAAAACATAATATGTTTCCTCTAATTATGGCCCAACTAATATTATGTTTTCTCTATTATTCCCCCCACCCATATGTTTTCTCTATGGGTTGGGTGGGGTTGGGGGCCATAATAGAGAAAACATATGGGTGGGGGGCATAATAGAGAAAACATAATATTATTTGGGGGTGCGAGTGGGAGCCATAATAGAGAAAACATATGGGTGGGGGGCATAATAGAAAAAACATAATATTAGTTGGGCCATAAATAGAGAAAACATATTGGGGGGGGGCTAACAGAGAAAAGATAATATGTTTTCTCTATTTAAGTTTTATCTATTATGCCCCCAACCCCCACCCTCATATAAGGGTCAAGGGTGGGGATGTAGAGCATAATAGAGAAAACATATGGGTGGGGGTCATCATAGAGAAAAAATAATATTAGTTCGGCCATAAATAGAGAAAACATATTATGTTTTCTCTATTATTCCCCCCACCTCCACCCTCATATAAGGGTCAAGGGTGGGGGTGGGTGCCATAATAGAGAAAAAAATGTGTGGGGGGAATAATAGAGAAAACATAATATGTTTTCTCTATTTATGGACCAAATAATATTATGTTTTCTCTATTATGCCCCCAACCCCCAGCACCCTCATATAAGTGTTGGAATATATAATTCCTACTTATGTATTATGCTTTCTAATGTATTGAGAAGTAGAGTCAATATCTACCCGATTTGTATGATATTATTCTTAGGAGTTTGTTTGAGAGTTGGATTTGTGAGATCCTTGTTTAGTGTGTTGTTGAGATATTCTCTCAACTTATCCTTCTATATTTGAAATATGTTAGATATGTTAACAGCATATATACTCTATATAATAGAGTCCAAATGTAAAGAGTATTCCGATTTTATGTAATTGATTATTTATGATTATTACTCTACTCTCCAGTTTTAATATGGTATCAGAGTAGGACTTCACATACCTCCCTCAAGGGAGTGCCCTGGAACATGTGTGGAAAGTAGAGTACATAATTTCTTAGAGTCAAGTTATGTTGTCCATGTCCTTGAATTGTCCATGAGAGTGTAAGTACTTTGTCCATCATTTGATGTTGATTTTATAACGAAGAAATTTTGGCTAAGATGTGTAGAAAGCTATTTGAAACTATCACTTGGTGAAGCAAATTGTTGCTTGGTGATTCGAGTTTACAACCTGTGGTTGCAGGAAAATAGTTGGAGCTTGGAATATGATTTATTGGATTTGTTGGTATACGAAATATCTCTACTGGAGCACACCCAACCTTCCCTTGTTTACATTGATATATAATCGATAGTAGAGAACAAGATTTCCCATTTCCATTGTGACGTTCTCCTTTGTGATGTGTGCATGGAGAAGATTGTTGGACTGTGGAGAAGTTTCATGTTTTTGTTGTTGTTTGTAGAACTCTTTGTTGTCGTGAAGGTCATCTATCGGCACAAGAAATTCAAGCATTGAATTGTTCTCAAGATTGTTTCATTTGAAGTTATTTATGGTAAGGATAAGCTTCCAACCAAATATTTCATGTGTGAGGTCTGCAAGTTCATGGAAGGAGCACGTAGTTGTGGGAAGAGATGCGTGGAAGAACTATGATATCGACCCTTATAGATTATGGGATGTGTGTATGGAGGATCCTTGTGCACATGAAGTAACAGTCTGTGGAGTAGCTTCTCGACATCGAATTTGAGTTCTCCTCTAGATAAATGATGTTCCCATGAGCATTGACAACATTTTTAGAGAACAATGTCAATTTGCAACAATCCAGATTCATTCTGCATGATTTTGCAGCTATTTTTTTTTTAAACGTGGAACCACCCTTTCTACTCTCCAATCTGGTGGCAACAAAGGAAGTGTTTAATAATGCACATCTTTTTTTTTGGTTCTTTTAGCGTTATATCTCCATTTTTTATGAATTTTATGCTCTCTGTGAGGGAATCATATCCTTATAATGTGTAAGAGGTTGAGAGTTTGAGTTTCGTTACTAAAAAAGGGAGAAGGAAACAGTGAACGTTGTCTTTAGATTGGCGATGATCATTTACACGACATTTTCACATAATGCAAATATGTTGCTTGTTTGGATCAATTGCGGTTTAGGCGAGAAAGTGAATCCTGCACAATAGAGAAGCACTCAAAAGAGGAGCTATGAAGGTGTTATAGCGAAGTGAGGTGTACATCCCCATTCCATCCTACTCACATTAAAAAATATGGCTATTGATATTTTTTTTTGTGTTAGAAGGTGTGCATGGTTATGTCTTTTGAGTTGTATGAAGAATTCCTTAACAGAATCAAGTGATTGTGTGTCTTGGTCAATAATGAAATTATGTAAATGGGCTTTGGAGTTATGATAATTTGTGTGTAGTTTTTTGTACCTCATTGAAATGTTGTAGGGAGTGCATGATCGTTTGTACCCGATACCCCTGACTTTTGATACAAGTTGTATTGCCTCTTCATAGGCAAGTAAGTTCCCCATGTTTGTTGTAAGCCTTGTTATTCAGGCATAAGTGTTGTGGTGTGGATTCGTGCATAGTTATCCTCTTATGCATAGAGAGGGTGTGGATTCAGAGAAATTGACTCTTCGATTCAGGGGGGAATGTGAGATGGATTTATCTCAGAATTTGATGGACCAAGTTATCTTTCATGGAGAATTTAACATTGATGAATCATGTAGCTATAAAAAAGTCCTACAGAACTTGCGTTTACAATAGATGATTACCCATGTACTCCAGTAGATGGAATGGTTTTTATATGGATGTCAATAATGAGATGCAGGTATAAGAGGAAGCATAAGAAAGTTTGAAAGATTGAAGCCCTGACACTGATGAAGATATGACCACACTGATATTTAGATAAGTAGTCATTAAGGGAGAGTGTTGGGATATATAATTCCTACTTATCTAATATGCTTGCTAATGTATTGAGAAGTAGAGTCAATATCTACCTGATTTGTATGATCTTATTCTTAGGAGGTTGTTTGAGAGTTGGATTCTTGAGATCCTTGTTTAGTGTGTTGTTGAGATATTCTCTCAACCTATCCTTCTATATTTGGAATAAGTTAGATCTGATAACAACCTATATACTCTATATAATAGAGTCCAAATGTAAAGAGTATTCATATTTTATGTAATTGATTATTTGTGATTATTACTCTACTCTCCAATTTTTTAATAAGGCTCGGGGTGGGGAGCATAATAGAGACATATATATAGGGGTAGGGGTGAGGGGAATAATAGAGAAAATATATATAGGGGTGAGGGTAATAATAGAGAAAACATAATATTAGTTGGGAATATGGGTGGGGGTGGGGGTGGAGGTGGGGGTAGCGGACATAATAGATAAAACATAATATGTTTTCTCTATTTATGAGCCGACTAATATTATATTTTCTCTGTTATGCCCCCCACCCATATGTTTTATCTATTATTCCCCTCACATATTAATGTACTAATGAAACATATTAATTAATAAATAGAAGTTGGGACATGGTCAATAAACATTCAAAAATTTTCCATAGAACTCTTAAAGCGAAATCATTTTTGTTGTATTTCCAATATAGTCAAATATTAAGTTTTTTTAATTAATATGGTTTGTGGTGAATGAACATTCAATAATTCTCCATAGATCTCTTAAGGAAAAATTAAGTTTTTGTTATATTTACAATGCAATCATAATTCACCTTTTTTTTTTCAATTATTATTATTATTGTATACTAAACACAATATCATATTTGGTGAACTTATACTTCCAATACTTTTATATTCACAAAGGTTTAAACTTGGATAAATGTCACATAATGCTTGAGATGGACAAGGACATTATATTTTTTTCACTTTGAATAGATTAACTTATGAAATTTTGATTTTAGTGACTTGTGAATTATAACCGTATCTTTGTAAAATTAAACAACTATATTTTGTCTATGTTATTAAATATTTAATAAAAAAATATTTAATTCTTAATTAAACAATATTTTATTTTTAATTAAACAATATTTAATAAAATGTGTACATAAAAACCATATTATAATATAATAAAAAATTTTGTAAATATTTAATAAAAAAATATTTAATTCTTAATTAAACCATATTTAATAAAACATGTACATAAAAACCATATTATAATATAATCAAAAATTTTGTCCAATGTTTTACATTTATGTAAAATATTAATTCCTTAGTGTTTTATTTTGTTTATTTTTTAAACGAAAGCAATATGTATATAATGAATCATACAATATATACAATGAAACAAGGGAAATGGCTCAGAAGGAGCTAGTCCTTGCTTTGTTCGAAAATTTGAATTGGCAGTTTTGGTTACGTCAATATTTTATTTTGTTGAAAACAATTGTACTTGTTCCACATATTATCAGTTTTGGTTGTGTAAATATCAGGTCTTACATATAACCATTGTGTACTGTTGTCAAATTGTACAAGAATGCATCGTGTATTGTTGTCAAATTATAGAATAATGCACCATGTATTGTTGAACTCTTTAGTCTTCAGGGGAAAAAATGTTTAAGTCAATCCTTAGACAGCAATATCATATTTCTCGGAATATATAAATTATGTACCATGTATTGTTGAACTCTTTAGTCTTCAGGGAAAAAAATGTTCAAGTCAATCCTTAGACACCAATATCATATTTCTCGGATTATATAAATTATGTAATTGGATTTCTAACACCATCTCTTGCCTCGTTATTGATATTTTCATTTAGTAATATCTTCTTTTGTACGCTACCAAATTAATCACAAGCAATTCCAAACTCTATGGGACTTGTTGCAATCCTTTCTTATAACAAGAATAATCAGCTAGCCGACAACACATTGAACTACAATAATAATTAGTTCAACTATAGAGAAACATGTATAGGGTACAATCTTCACATGTGTAATTGTGGAGGCTCGTTACCTGATGGAAAAGAAACTTGGTATAAAGAGAGAGTGGAAAATTGAATTATTACACATTACGAATTGGTACAAACAGAGACAATGAAAAGGATTTGCAAAGAGTTGTGAAAAAAAATCTAGGATTGTACCATTACGTTATTAATTTAATGATCACATATGCATAGAAAATTTTGTTATACGAGATGGAATGTCGAGTGAGTTAACATTATTTACCTATAGACATAGGTAGATGGAGAGTGTCACGTGTACTTGACAGTTAAGTAAAGAGAAGTTGCAGATTAATGCTTAATTGTTGCTGACTTATTATTAATATGGAGGGAAAGTATTATATTTCAGGAACTTAACAATATAGTAAAGCAATTTATATCTCTTGTAATTATGAGAGAAAATCATTGAAGATGCACCATACACTTATATGGTTATATTTCATTCAATATTTTTCTAATGGTATTGACTTCCCTGAAAAATTATTTACGACGTAAACTTTTGTGCACTTTGATTTTTAGAAAATTATTCACCATGCAAACTTCCACCAAGCTACGAACCATGCATATAAAAACTATGGAAAAAATCATTTACCATTCACATTGCCAGACTATTAAAATTTACCCATTCATTTATCAGTCCAACCTAAACATCCATTGCTTTAGGTAAGGATCTGAATGGGAGATGGTGTTTTCCTTCACTTCACTATCCTATCCTTTTCCATATAAAGTGGTCCTCCAATGTTTAACATACTGGAACCACTATATTAAACTATTGAATCATGATATCCATGGGCAATAATCATGTTACCCATAAGGTATTCCTTCAATCTTATTACCTATTTCTTCTACATTTGATCAAATCATTTAGTCTTTTCTAAAAGGAAAATATTGGCATGCATGGCAATAAATTTATAAGGTAATAAATAAATGACCATCACCCATATTTACACCACTCATGACCATCACATCACCCATATTTACACCAGTAATAATTTAGATGCGTGGAGGGTGGTATGTATTTCATCGATAGCCACAATGCATTCGAGTATTCTACCAAATGTCCCCTACTTCAACATGGATTTCAAGTTCAGGGTCTCCGTTTCCAGGGCTCCCAACGTTTCGAACAAGATTGATCTAATTAGTCATGCAGATGAATTGTTCTACAAGGGACAATTGCTTCCCTTGCATCTTCCTTTGAGTATTCATATGGTGCAAAATCTACTATCCCTCATAGGATCTGAGTCCGAGGCCGCTTTAAATTCTGTGAAATCAAAGAGCTTCTAGAGAAAGTATTCCACTAACTCCGATAGTAGTTGTAGTACTAGTAACATCAATAGCTCCAAACATTCCACCAGGATTTCGTGGGATTCAAAATGCAGTTACTAATCCTTTCAGATTGTGCCAGAATAAAAGAGCATCCACGTTAATTAACAACATGAAAGGTGTTCCTTGCATATGGTTCTTGTAAGTATAATATTTTCTTCATGTGTAGATTGACAACTTGCAACTATGTTATGTGATAGATTGGAAAGTTGAAACACCATGATATATATCACAATACATTGAATATAAATTATTATTTCAGTCAATCTTGTGCATTTCGTCCTCCTCTTATTGTAAGTTTGATGGCATTGGGTGAAGTAGAAGAGTGGTCGAGTTGAACCGAATCAACGACGAGAGGCATATTTTCTTGGTTTGTACTGCACTCTGACTAGTTAGTTCGATGGGAAGTGTACACGAGAGGCCTTAGCACTGCAGAAATGGTGTGAATATATGTAGTCTTGTTCTTATCCAGTAACAAGGTCAGCCCTATTAATTCACAATCTTTGTTGTACATCCATCTGGTCCTTCTGAGTAATGCCCATCCTTGTCTAGACTCCCCTTAACCTGCGAAATAATGTGACCCCTTGTTAAACTTAATAATTTAAGTCTATCATGTTTGAGATCATTGAGATTGGAAGATATAAAGAAAATGCAACAGATCATTGATATTGGAACCTCAAAATTTGATATTTTTCTGGTCTAGTATGTAGTATAGGATACCTTCTATTGCACCTGGAGGCAACTAGTGCATCCATGGTAACAAGGGTTAGTGTAGTTGCTATCCAGGGCTCGAACAACAGAGAGCAGCGTGAATGCACTGTAGTGGGTGGAGACATTGAAAGCACTCATGTGGTTGAGGGAGGAGATATGGTGTAGCCTTATGCCATAGAAGCAAAGAATTAGATCGCAGAAATAGTTGAGGCTGGGGATGTTGAATCCCTGGATCATTAGAGAGCTTTGAAAATTGTTCCCATTTTGATAATGAAATGTCAAAATTTCAGAAATTCTGACAGTGGAAATGCCTTCTCATATCTGTTCATGTTGGAACAACTTTATATTACAATTTATATCACCCCATTGTAATCCTCTTTAACATCGGTTCCCCCTCTTCCGTTCTCTCATCCAAATCTATCCTACATCCCATTCCTCTCACCCCGCTTATTCTTTCTCATAAATATCAGTTCTCCCCCTCTTCATCACTTCGAATCCCATCCCCTCCCCCTTGTTGTTCCTTCAATTTCATATTGACAAGAAAGAAAGCCCAACAAAATATTAATGAAAATGAGGACGAATTTGGGAAAACCCAACGGTTAAAAAGTGGTTGAAAACCAAGTAAGCAAAAAAGAGAAATTCGCTTACCTTTGGGAATCATCTGAATCATAGATTCATACTTCATAGGGATCCAGTACGGTGTATCCTTGGCCCTCTCAACCATGACATATTAGATATCCTTATAATATCTTACCTTGGGCATGTTGGGCTATTTTTGGTGCCTAAGCTTCCTGTAATCCCTGAGGAGATTCTTCCATTTAACCTTGCACATGGTGGGGGATCTGATGTAACTTATCTCCCTCATTATCTATGATATCTACTCCCATAGGTTCTTGTTGGACTTGGAAGTATTGAAGACACTCTCTAAATCTTTTCTATAGGTGAGCATGGTTTGAATCTCGTCTTGAACCCATGTCTGATCCCTCTTCTTGGTGGCCCTTAGTTCGTGGTCATCCCTGTTGCTCTCAGTGAGGACCATGTGATGTTGTTGTTTCTGTTGGAAGGGAATGGACACTGGAAGTGGGGGTATTCCATTGGAGATCCCTTCCATGGCATTGGGAAGATGTATGTCGCGATTTTGAATCCTTAGCTCGAATTGGGTGTGGACTCGGGGCTTTTGGGATTATTTTTTTTTAGGAATTCAGAGGTTGGGAATGGTGGCCTAGGACAGAGATACGAAGGAATGGAAAGTAGTCTATATGAAAAGCAGAGTAGTGCAGGGTATACCCCAGTTAGGGAACCTAAATTTGGGGTTTAAATGCAGGGGATTCAATGTGAATTGGATTTTTAATATGCATTTTGATTGTCAAATATGGAAAATGTAATGCATGCATTTAACTAGGCTAGGATGGGTTTTGAACTTGAAACAATGCATGAATTCTGAGAAGGTAGGCCCAAAGGATCTACAAAACCGATGAGTACAAATCTCATTAGGGATTCAAAGAAGCTGAGGGAATGGATGCCTTCAAAATCTTCCCTAACTCTTTTGGTGTTAGAGCAGTCGATTCGGATGGAAAAGACCTAGAACACTTGGAAATAATGGAGAAAGCACCAGCTGTAAGCACTAGTTATAAGCTTCAGTTGTGAGAGCTTCAGTTGTGAGAGTGAGTTGTAGGCGTGTTAAGAGTCAGTTCTTAGTTAAGAATCTAGTTGTATTTGGTTTGCATGTAACCAACTCGGGAGAGTCCTTTCCTATATAAAGATGTAATCCGTCTTCATTGAATAATAGAGAAGTGAGCGTAGCCTCACCGTGTGTTTGGTTCTTATATTTTATCTTGGTATCAGAGCCATGGGAGTGAGGTGCGTAAATTCTAAAGGTTCACAAGTCTCTCCTCTGGTAGGGTGCGAACCTATATTACTCAAACTTTCGTGCATGCTCGGAACCAAAGAAGTTTGCAGCCTGTTGTGCATTTAAGTGCGAACATCCTTCACATTCCCGCAACCGGAGTATTCGAGAGCTGTGAACTCCTCGCAGCCAAGTAAAGAGTGAGGTGTGAACCCCCCGCAACCAAGTAAAGGGTGAGGTGTGAACTCCCCGTAGTCAACTCTAGCATGAGGTGTGAGAACCATGGTATTTACGCATGCGTGGAAAGAAAATCTTGAATTTTGAAAATTTATATAGTTTGCATGCGTTGAAGTTTTTTTTTATGAGCGTAAGTTTTTTCATTTTTACTGCATGGGTGAGTATCCTTGCATGCATGGAGTTTGGAGCGTAAGTTTGCATGCCTTGAGAAAATCGTGGAGTTTTTATATAAAAGTTTTCATATATAAGTCTTTATATGAGATTTAATTTTTAAGAGGTAAAGGTGGAGTTATAAAGTTTATTAAAGGAACTTTATGATAGTTTCATAAGGAAAAAAAAAGTGGATTTATATATTTTATCTTGGTAAAAGTGGAGTTATAAGTTTTTTCTTTAAAAAGGTGGAGTTATATGTTGGTTAATTTTTATATATAAAGAGGGAGTTATAAGTTTTTTTTTAAAAGTGGATATTTTGGATATTAAGATGCATGCATGATTTAAGCTGAGAACAGAGATAGATTTGGATCAGTGGATCCAAAGGCAAAGCGACGGACTGCTCAACAAAGGAGAAAACTCGACAGAAAGTTGCATATCCTTGGTGATTCACTTGCAGAGAATATCTTGTAGCGATGGCGAATCCACTGGTAGAGACCTACCTCAACGAAGCCAACAAGCTAGATGGATCGAATTTCATTAACTGGAAATTCAAGATGCATATGATCATAGAGGGCTATGGTGTCTGGAACATTGCGAAGGGAACTAAACTAAAACTTGATGTGGCTGCAGGTGCGACAACAACACAGATCCAAGACTGGGAGAAGCATGAAAACAAGGAAAAGGTGTTGTTGCACATGTCAGTTAAAGATATCATAATTCCACATATTAAATACGCTACAACTTCTGCTACAACATGGACAACTCTTAAAGCATTGTATGAAACTAGCAACACAAATCGCATTTTGTTCCTGAAAACTAAATTGCTAGGCATTAAGATGGATGGAAATGAATCTGTTAGGTCATTTTTGGGTCGCATTAAAGAGGTGAAAGACAAGTTAGTAAATATAGGGGAAATTGTTTCCAATACTGATCTAGTGACTATTACCTTAAATGGTATGCTAGAAGACTATCATATGTTCATAACAGGTCTTGCAACAAGGGAGAAACCTCCTACATTTGAAGAACTGACAGGTATTTTGCTGCAAGAGGAAGAGAAGTATGGGAATCTAAAGCCTCAGAGTAAAGATTTGGCACTGTGGTCGAATAATAGATCTGCGAGAGGGAGATCAGGAGTAAGAGGCAGAGGAGGAAGTTCATGGAAGAGAGGTGGTTCATGGCAGAGAGGTAGTTCATCGCAATGAAGACAATCTCCAAATAAAGGTATGCAATCTGATAGGAATGAGTCAAAGAGTTGTTTTTATTATGGTCGACCTGGACATATGGTTAAAGACTGTCATAAGAAGAAAAGTGATGAGGCTAGGAATAAACCTAGAACACATTCAGGTCATTATGCAGAAAAATATTCAAATCAAGATCACAGATTATTTATTGCTAATGATGATATTGATGAACCCTCAAATTTTGACTCACGGGATCTTAGGCTGTTTGTTTCCAACGCTACTTTATCTGCTGAAATGGATGATTCTGATGCATGGTTTGTGGATTCCGGAGCATCAGTACATATGGCTTGTAATAAAAATTGGTATGCTAATTTTAAAGAAACACAGAATGGTGCCAGCATATATCTTGGAGATGACCACGCTCATCAGATCAAGGGATATGGAGACATTCCTGTGACATTGTTGAATGGTATTGTTCGTCACATTCGCAATGTGGTGTATGTGCCAGGAATAAAGAAAAATNGGTATGCTAATTTTAAAGAAACACAGAATGGTGCCAGCATATATCTTGGAGATGACCACGCTCATCAGGTCAAGGGATATGGAGACATTCCTGTGACATTGTTGAATGGTATTGTTCGTCACATTCGCAATGTGGTGTATGTGCCAGGAATAAAGAAAAATTTGATCTCTGTGTCCACCATTACAGATCAGAACTTGAAAGTTGAATTCTTCAAGAATTATTGCATAGTGAAGTATCTATTGGACCACTTCCAAACTGTTGCAAGGGGTGTTAGAGTAGGATGTCTATACAAACTTGATGTTACCAGCAAAGCACATCATGCACTGACTTCTGCCACTATTCCAACAGAGATTCTTTGGCATCAAAGGTATGGACATATCAATCATCCTGATTTATTGTTATTACAGAAAAGAATATGGTTGAAGGACTTCCCATGTTAAAGAATGAGAAAGTTTCTTGTGATGGATGTGCATTAGGAAAGATTCACAGAGATGAATTCCCCTCTAATCCTGATAAGAAAAAGAGAGATGTGTTAGATCTTGTGCATACTGATTTTTGTGGGCCTATGCAGACTAGGTCTTTAGGAGGTGCATTTTATTTTCTGTTATTTATTGATGATTGCACGAGATACACATGGGTTTACTTCCTTAGATGAAAAAGTGATGTTTTCTAGTACTTTAAGGAGTTCAGAACCATGGTGGAAAAGAAGACAGGAAAATCCATCAAAATCCTCCGTTCAGATCAAGGGGGAGAGTATAAATCAGGGGACTTCAACAAATATTGCAAAGATAATGGAATAGTACAACAGTTTACAGTACCTCACACTCCACAGCAAAACGGAGTCGCTGAAAGGAAAAATAGAACTCTGGTAGAGTGTGCACGCAGTATGATGAAAGGTAAGAATATCTCAAATGCATTTTGGGATGAAGCCATAAATAATGCAGTTTATTTAAAGAATAGAAGTCCAACAAGGTGTCTTGATAATGTTACCCCTTTCGAAGCCTTGTATGGCTCCAAACTTGCAGTTAATAACTTGAAAGTATTTGGGTGTAAGTCTTTTGAACATATTCCAAAGGAGAATAGGAGAAAATTGGATGCTAAAGCCACTAAATGTATTTTCATTGGGTATTGTTCTGAATTTAAAACATACAAATTCTTTGATCCTGCTACTCATAAAGTATTTGCAAGTAGAGATGTACTTTTTCATGAGCAGGAAGCAGGAAATCATGACGACAACAGTCATGAGGAATGGCAGAGACTTCTTGATGGAGTTAAAGAAGAGTAGCAGCAGCAGCTACCCACACAACAACATCCATCCCCGCAGCGACATCAACAACCATCCTTGTCGCGACAACAACAACAACAGCAAGAAGGACTCAGTGATATGGACAATTCAAGCAGTCACAGTTCACCTACAGGTGAAGACAGATCTTCACAAAGTGGGGAGGAAGATAATCAGTTGAGAAGATCTTCAAGACAGATTCGGCTTCCTAAAAGGTATAAAGACTATGCCCTAACGAGTAGCATTTCAAATGTTATAGAACCCATGAATTTTTATGAAGCTAATGAACATGATGAATGGCGAAATGCAATGGAGGAAGAATATGAATCTATAATAAAAAACAATACTTGGGAATTGACTGAATTGTCTAAACATAAGAAGGCCATTGGATGCAAATGGATATACAAACCCAAGTTTAAATCAGATGGTAGTATAGATAAGTATAAGGCTAGACTAGTTGCAAAGGGGTATTCACGAATAGAAGGTATTGATTATGCTGAAACATTTGCACCAGTAGCTAAATTGAATACTATCAGAATGTTAATCGCTTTAGCTACAAAGTATCATTGGAAGTTGCATCAATTAGATGTTAAATCTGCACTTTTGAATGGTGAGTTAAAGGAAGAGGTTTACCTTACTCAACCTGAAGGGTTTGTTGAAAAGGGGCAAGAACACTTAGTGTGTAAGTTAAAGAAAGTATTGTATGGACTAAAAAAGGAACCTAGGTCATGGTATGAGAAGATAGACTCTTTCTTTCTTCAACAGGGTTTTATGCGGAGCAAAAGTGATCCAAATTTCTATACCAAATTTGATGAACAGGGGTATATAGTATTGATTTCATTATATGTTGATGATTTAATAATTACAAGAAATGCAGAGAAGTTAATTGACGAAATCAAGGAGTAGTTATCAAAGGTATTTGAAATGAAAGATCTTGGTGAGTTACATTACTGCCTAGGTCTTGAAGTTTGGAGAAATGCAGGCCAAACTTTTGTTTGTCAGAGTAAGTATATCAGAGAAATATTTAAGAGATTCAAGATGGATCAATGTAAGTATTCTACTGTTCCCATGCAACAGAATGTGAAACTGTCTTGTGATGATGGTTCGAAGGAGGTGAATGGCACTTTGTATAAACAGATGGTGGGTAGTCTGAATTATCTCACCACAACTAGCACTGATATTTCATATTTTGTGAGTGTTTTAAGTCAGTTCATTGCAAAACCTCATGAAAGCCATTAGAATGCAGCAAAGGCAGTACTCAGGTATCTAAAAGGTACACTTGATTATGGTATTAAATATACTAATGCATCTGATGTTGAGTTGAGAAGTTATTCAGATTCTGATTGGGCTAGCAATCTGGATGATCGAAGATCAACCGCTGGATATGCGTTCAACATTGGATCTAGGGTTCTTTCATGGAGCAGTAAAAAGCATCCTATTGTATCTTTGTCTTCCACCGAAGCAGAATATAAAGCCTTGTGTGCAACAACTTGTGAAGTTGTTTGGTTAAGAAGACTTCTTCAAGATGTTGAAGAAGAACGAAAGGAACCTATGATGATCAGATGTGACAATCAAAGTTCAATCAATATTGCGAAGAATCCGATTTTTCATTCAAGGACAAAGCATGCTGAAGCTCAGTTGTTCGAGAAAAGTTGCAGTCAAATGAAATAACTCTTGTGTATTGTAATACTAGTGAAAATGTTGCTGATATTTTCACTAAGCCTCTTGGAAAGATTAAGTTTGAACTGTTTAGGGAGATGTTAGGTATAGAAGTCAATCCATTCTCCATTAAGGGGGAGACTTGGAAATAATGGAGAAAGCACCAGCTGTAAACACCAGTTATAAGCTTCAGTTGTGAGAGTCAGTTGTAGGCATGTTAAGAGTCAGTTCTTAGTTAAGAGTCTAGATGTCTTTGGTTTTCATGTAACTGACTTGGGAGAGTCCTTTCCTATATAAAGATGCAATCCGTCTTCATTGAATAATAGAGAAGTGAGCGTAGCCTCACCGTGTGTTTGGTTCGTATATTTTATTTGGAACTTCTCCTCCCTTGCAATCTTATCAGTGAAGTGCGACAACTTATTTGCACATACAATGTAGGTTTCAAGTCTTTCTTATTTTTCTTGGTTCCATGTTTTTCTCGTTTCTCCAGACTTTTCAAAGAGAATAGATTTTACAGTCATCTCGACGACATGAACTATGGCCAAGCGCTAAAGGTGTCTGAGGGCAATAAGGTTTTGGTGGAATTGCATGCAGATCGCCATGGGATGGCATCGACTGCAACAACAACAATACATATACTACAACAACAACAATTTTTTAGAGATACCTCCAGAAGTTCAGAACCGTCAACGAATCAATTTTATTTAGTTTTTAAATCAATTTTATATTCAGGAATTTTTTTTTCCCTATTTAGTCCCATCAATAGTGTGAGGGCCAATAAAAAAAATGATAATATAGGTTTTTGAAAATTATAAAAAGGATTTTATTTTTCAAAAAAATGAATAAGTAAAAAGGAATCCACAACATACGAAAAACTCTTTAAAAAATACAAAATCCACCAAATAATGTCACAAAATGCACGGGTTAATAATCTCTTGACCATTGTGCCAAAGCAATAGTTCGTGGGAAGGGATTAATAAAAGGTTGAGACTTGTAAGGTTTTTTACATGATTTGTGGAATACAAATACTAGATCATGGTTAGATGGGAGAACTACATAGAGAAACAATGTTAAAGAGTTTTAAAGTTTTTTCTTTCAAATCAAATAATACTATACATGACTTTATGTGGAGAGATTATTTTTAAATAAAATGAAAAAAATATATAAAATAAGTGGAATCATCAACAAAGTTACTTAGTACTTGTCTCTTAAGAAGAAGAATTTGAAAAGAAAAGTTACAAAACCAATGCACAAATGAATAAAATATAGAATAAAATTTTCAATGTTTATTTGAAAAAAGGATAAATGAATCATTGGCTTATAACATATTTTAATTCTGAATTTTAAAAATGATGGATCAACCCTAATATATTAGAAATCCAAAATGCTTGCAAAAACCTTCTAAATTTAGAAATTGCTTGGTACATGTACTCAAAGCTTTTTAGTGTCATGTCAATAATATAATATAAGAATGTACGTGGGAGAATATAAACAAATTTGTAGTTTGTTCTTAAGGTTTCCTTTTCATATAGTACTCTCATTTTTTAATATAAATAAAAAAATTTATAGTCGGAACATAATTTGGTTTCTTTTTCATATCAATTCTCTCAATTGTTTAATATAAACTTCTCATTTTTTAAATATAAATTTTTATTAAATAAATTTATAGTTTATATATAATTTCGTTTCTTTTCATATCAATTCTCTCATCCTCGAGTTTTAAATTTGTTCACGCTCAACTATTTTAACTTCTAAAAACCAATAGTAAGAACTTATAAAAAGTACAAGATCTTTTTTTTTGTTGCTGCTCTTGGTCTCTGACTACCTTTACTACCTTTACTGTATTTTATCAAACTTTTCGTAGCAACATTGCGACTTATTTTATATTTTATTTTCATAACTTCAATTTTAATAAAATATAAAATAAAACATATATCTATAAAACTATACCTTAAATCACCATTGACTTAATAAATCTTCACCATAAACTTACATCATCTCAAAGAAATATGAAAGCGTCCTCTTATTTATATCAAGAAAATAAGGCAAAAGACTAGGGTTCACATACCGAATTTGAAGTCTATTCTAGCGACAAACACAGCCAAAGGACTCTTAACTATCCGCGTAATAGTTAAAAAAAAAACATAATCTTATGAAACAAGATTTAGTTGCTCCGCGTAATAGTAAAAAAAAAACATAATCTTATGAAACAAGATTTAGTTGTTTAGGACAAGTCATAGGTGAGTGTTGGTGGCATGTTGTATAGTTATTTTGGATCAGATCTGATAATATTTGGATCTGCATCAGAATGATAAAGAATCAATTAGAACTTTGACCGAATCACGCGACACAGAGCGAATTTTAAGGACTCAAACTTCACGATAGAAGGAAAAATGAGAGAGAGATAGGCCAAAGGAGGAAAATGATTATGAATTGTTAGGATTTCGGCGATAGTTTGTCCACTTTGTAAAAACCTTGTAATCGACTTAGCCCTATTTTTTATGTATAATTATTTTAAGGGTTTTTTGGATAGAGAAGTTGGTCAATGGAGAAATGTGTTATGCTATGTTGTGTAGGCGATGAATTGATGTATGACTGAGGGTTTGGGAGGAAGGTTCACACTTCAATAGAACAACCGAGGCAGGTTTGAGAAATGTTATTGTTGCATCTATTGTACATGTAGTGCACAAGTGTAAAACAATTATAAATGACTAATATAAGAAGCCAACCGTTGTGGATGTATCCCGAGGTTGGGGTGAACCACGTAAACATTGTTCCTTGATGTGATGTTGTATGTGTTCCTTTCTAATGATTATAATAGATGAGTAACATAGATATCATGAATGGTTAACATATTATGGAGAATGCACAATGATGATAAATGTAAGTATTTTGAATACATCGATGTTTTGATAATGTCGCATACTGAAGTAATGACAAAATGTATGGAAATGTCACACATGAAGTATGTCACATAATGTATAGGAAATTGCACACCTAAGTAGGTAGATAAGAAGAATATGTGGAATGGCTCATTTCCCCTCACCACTATAGAGGCTTGGTTCCTACAACCCCTATAAATGCTTAAGGTGAGACTTTACTTGCTTGTAGGTGATTCCGAAAGAGTCAGTTTCTAAGCGTTTTGTTGGTTTTTAAATGCTATGAACTTGGGGTCTGCCATGCGCACCAACAACCCCTGAGGATGAATAAAAAACAAGAAAGGGAAATTAAAATGAATATGAGTTGGGGTCGAGAATGTTTGTAGGGAACAATTGGAGCAGAGCATACAATCACCGGAGTGGAGGGTATAAACACTAGATTTGAGGAAACTCATGTGATACTTTAGGTGCATTCACATGGAATAACATCGAGGATGTGTGAGGAGACATGGGGAAAACACTCCTTTTTTAACGATTGTGTTTAATGCTATTAATTAGTGACTACAACTAGCCTTCCTCTGGAGTCATTAACCTAGGCTCAATGGAAAATTGGACGTGAAGCAAATAGAGTGTGAATATCTACGGTATGAGAGCTTACCAGCAAAAATGACAATGACTTCCTAATAGAGAATTGGTTCTGGTGGACGAATCATGAGTTTTCAAGATTGGAGGAGGGTCGAGACTCATCCCCAATGTGTGAGTGTTAGTCTGTGATTTCAAATAGGATCCTGGGAAACAATGGCACCTCATCAAGGGTATCCAAGGGAGTATCACCAAGGAGGTAGTTCGTCAGTAGGTCCCTCATCTTGCCAATCAGGAAATGACCCACTTGTTTCAAGGGTCCAACATAAAGCACATGATGTAGCAGGCACCTTTCTGGAATCCATTCATCCAAGCTTCCAAGAACATTTGAAAGAGGAAGAGGCAACGTTCCATCTAGAATGAACGATGATCACAGAATAGGATCTGGCATACAAAATTATCCACTTGATTCTGGATGTAAGGATGACTCATGCTAGAGAAACAAAGTATTGGAATATGGTGGATATATACTGGCACATCAAGACCCTCCCGGGCTAGATGCTTTAGAGTCGTGAGGAAGCACATAATACAATTCAGTTGCAGCTTGATGACC
Source organism: Picea mariana (assembly GCA_032191745.1). Lineage (NCBI taxonomy): Eukaryota > Viridiplantae > Streptophyta > Pinopsida > Pinales > Pinaceae > Picea > Picea mariana. The sequence goes on from JASDQU010736450.1 coordinate 112,766, forward strand.
TCGCCAAAAACTACAGCTCATTCGGTCTCGTTTTTGATACCTCGAGCTCCATTATTAGTAGGTAGTTTTCTAAGTTTTTGAAGGATTTTCATCATAATATCAAGTTCTAGAGCTCGCACTAACTTCTATTTGTGATATTTTACTAGTTGTCTAGATTTTAAGACTATATTTAAAAAATTAGCCAAACTCTCTGGACTAAAGAATTATACCTTTAATGTTAGCTTGGTTTCCTCTGGTGGTAGACCAACAACAGAGAAGTTTTCTATGTATGATATTTAAAAAAATAAATTAGAAATTATATCCTTATGCTTACAAAAAAAAACATTATTCAAGTAATAATAAATAACTGTATTAGAGTATCACTACATCAATACATTAAAGTAATAAAGTATTACGGCTACATTAATACTTTTAGATAAATATATTAAAGTATCAATACAATAAAACATTATTCATAAAAAAAACTTTTTTTTACATTGATTTACTAAAACATTAATGAATTAATGCATTGATGTGATAATACATTAAGACAATAAAGTATTAATAAATTGATTAAAGAATACATTAATGGTATATTAATTAATGTATTAATATATAAATACTAATGTGTTAAAGGATGAATGTGTTAAATAATTAAAACATTAATGCAATGTATAAATTAAAATATTTATACATTAATATATAATTTAATGTATTAATGAAACACATTGATACATTATTAAATAATATAATGTTAAAATATTAATACAATAATAAAGTATGAAAGTGTTATTGATTAATACATTAATAAAGCATAAAAACATTACAAAAGTATTAATAATATTTAAACCATTAAAATAATAAAATATTAATAACATATGGATAAACTTTTAATAATAATATTAATAGATTTTAATGTATTAATGAAACATATTGATACATTATTAAATAATATAATGTTAAAGTATTAATATAATAATAAAATATAAAAATATTATTGATTAATACATTAATAAAGCATAAAAACATTACAAAARTCTTAATAATGTTTAAATCATTAAAATAATAAARTATTAATAACATATGAATAAACTTTTAATAATAATATTAATAGATGAATAAACTTCTCAAAATTTATTATAAATAAAGTATGAATAAATTAATAAAATATCAAAGTATTATTGATCTTTTACAATATTCATGTCATTTCAATGTTATACCATGTAATGTAATGGATGAATTAAATGTATTTGATAATTAAAACATAAATAGAATCTAAAAAAATAAATATTAAAGCATTATTCTATAATATAATGTAAAGTAAAAATACTGAATGTCTTCTGGTGAGGCTAGCTGTTCTGTGCGGCCAAAGGGGGACTTATTAGTCAACGAGCCATAGCCAGAAAGCTAGCCATTTCCTTCTATCATACACTAGCAATCATACACCCGAAAAGATAAAAATAATATAATGTTAAAGTATTAATATAATAACAAAAGCAATCATACACCCGAAAAGATAAGAATAATATAATGTTAAAGTATTAATATAATAATAAAATATAAAAATATTATTGATTAATACATTAATAAAGCATAAAAACATTATAAAAGTATTAATAATGTTTAAATCATTAAAATAATAAAGTATTAATAACATATGAATAAACTTTTAATAATAATATTAATAGATGAATAAACTTCTCAAAATTTATTATAAATAAAGTATGAATAAATTAATAAAATATCAAAGTATTATTGATCTTTTACAATATTCATGTCATTTCAATGTTATACCATGTAATGTAATGGATGAATTAAATGTATTTGATAATTAAAACATAAATAGAATCTAAAAAAATAAATATTAAAGCATTATTCTATAATATAATGTAAAGTAAAAATACTGAATGTCTTCTGGTGAGGCTAGCTGTTCTGTGCGGCCAAAGGGGGACTTATTAGTCAACGAGCCATAGCCAGAAAGCTAGCCATTTCCTTCTATCATACACTAGCAATCATACACCCGAAAAGATAAAAATAATATAATGTTAAAGTATTAATATAATAACAAAAGCAATCATACACCCGAAAAGATAAGAATAATATAATGTTAAAGTATTAATATAATAATAAAATATAAAAATATTATTGATTAATACATTAATAAAGCATAAAAACATTATAAAAGTATTAATAATGTTTAAATCATTAAAATAATAAAGTATTAATAACATATGAATAAACTTTTAATAATAATATTAATAGATGAATAAACTTCTCAAATTTTATTTAAAGTATTAATAACATATGAATAAACTTTTAATAATAATATTAATAGATGAATAAATTTCTCAAATTTTATTATAAATAAAGTATGAATAAATTAATAAAATATCAAAGTATTATTGATGTTTTACAATATTCATGTCATTTCAATGTTAGACCATGTAATGTAATGTATGAATTAAATGTATTTGATAATTAAAACATAAATAGAATCTAAAAAAAAATATTAAAGCATTAATCTATAATATAATGTAAAGTAAAAAGAATGTAATATTCATGTCATTTCAATGTTTGACAATGTAATGTAATGTATGAATTAAATGTATTTGATAATTAAAACATAAATAGAATCTAAAAAATAAATATTAAAGCATTAATCTATAATATAATGTAAAGATATTAAAGCATTAATTTATAATATATTAATATAATGTAAAGTAAAAAGAATGTAATGCATTAATTAAATGTATTAAATAATTAAAACATTAACATTAATCTAATTTATAAATTAGAATAATAAAACATTAATTAATAATGTAATAATATAATTTATTAATAATAATATAGTGTTCAATAGCTCCTCAGGTGTAGGACAGTGGGTGATGGAGTGTGTTGTTAAGGCACTTTGTGATTTTAAAGTCATTGGTTCGAAACTTGGGGCGACAAAAAATCCAGCCATGTTAAGGGTTGGTGTGGCTTAGGGCGGGTGCGATCCCTTAGATGCCCCTCAGTTGCAGTTTCTCAAGCCACAGACTAGTCCCTCAGGTCACCGACAAACTAGCAAACACAAATAATGTTAAAAATAATACATTGTTCAATGTAATAATATAATGTATTAATTTATTAATAATAAAACATTGTTTATGTAATAATACATCATTACATTAACTAACATATCAAATAACAAAATTGGATGTTTCTGGTGTGCAACTTTAGGGTTTCTTCATGCTCGGCTTTGCAACATCATTAATGAATCTTCTCTGACTCCCTTGGTACGCGTTAACTGACTCAGCCCTACTGCACTGACTGCCTCAGAAGAATGGGAGAAGAAGGGGGGGAGAAAGCACCCTCCTACCGAAATGTTGCCGCCAACGATCCAGAAAACTTGCGAGCGTGTTGACCATCCTTTGAGCTGCCATCCCACTTATGAGAACAATACATGCAGGAAGAGATGGAAATAAGAAAATAATCAAACACGGAGGCTAAGTCCTTGCATCCAAAAGAAGATTGGTTCTCGATACTTGAAAAATGCATCCCCCAAGCCCGGGTTGCACCCAAATACGTCATCAAAACCACCAGGATAGGATATCATATGCAATTCATGCGAGACCATGCCCTCATAGGAAAATTCCTAGGTTTTCGTCCCACAGAAAAAGACCTAGCTCGTTGGATCAAGGCGTGGTGGAACCCCAAGGGAGACTATGAGCTTTATCTGAGCTCCAAAGTTTTCTTTACAATAATATTCTACAACCTGGACGACAAGGACAAGATCTTTGAAGGGGGACCATATTTCTACAACCTGGCTGGCCTCTACCTACATTTCTAGACATACCACTTCTGCCCAGAAAAGGAAAACTTCGCATATGCATCAGTATGGATTCACCTCTATTCCCTACCCCAAGAGTTCTGGTTAGATGAAATTTTACTGGGCATAGGCAACACCCTGGGTAAATATGTCCAATCTTTCGAAGCTACCAAACAAAGAAAATACACCTCTTATGCTAGGATATGTATTTATATGAACATCTCCAAATCTTTGTCAAGCATAGTTACTTTAGAATACCAATATGAGGAATGGGCCCAAACCATAGACTATGAACACATCCCTTTCATAAGTTGAAAATGCCATGAACATGGACACCTTTTCAGAGACCTCCCTCTCAATTCCCCCCCCCCAAGAAGTAAGTTGAATAGAAACCAAAGGAAGGATTTACTAAGGTTCAAAATCGAAGGAGACAAGCGCAGAAGAAACCCACAACCATCAATGGAAAAAAGAACCCAACTAATAACTCTTTTGAATCCCTCAACCACCTCCCAGAAAAAGAAGAGGTGTAACACCCCCACAAGACCACGGGGAAAGATGCCAAAAAATAGAAGGAAGATCAGTTGGCACAAAAGCATCAAACCCTAGCAAACCAAGTAGATCCACAGACTCACCTAGTCTTAAGGAAAGAATCAGAAAGAGAGGAAGATACAATCATGGAAATGGATGAGCAAGACCTAGCAGAAATTGACCTAGACAAGTTAGAAGAAGCACTCAACAAGAAGGATATTCAAACCCTACCAAATGACCAACTCAGGAAATTCCACAAAGTATTTATGGACTCATCAGTAGGGGCTACATCTAGGTTGAGGATCAACATAGACCCAAACCAAGATCCAAGAAAAAACCCAAACGAAAAAAAACGAAGGGGTAGAAAACTGACTCATCGGCTAATAAAGGAGGCGAGAAACTATATGATCAACTCCGGACAGATTCACAGGCTCTCAGAGAGCTCCTTTTCCCACCCACCAAAATGTTAATTATGAAGATCCTCACCTGGAATATCAGAGGCTTAAATGGAAGATCCAAACAAAGGATTCTTCGAAACTACATCAAAATGGAAGACCCTGATATATTCCTGATTCAAGAGACAAAATGTGGAGGGAAAACTACAGAAGATATCATCAAAAGATGTTGGCACAACTGCAAATCCTATAAAAAAGACTCAAAATGGGCTTCAGGAGGCCTGGCCATCCTTTGGAATCTTGCTATAGTCATCCTCGATCAAAGCCTCTCCAATCCATGCACCATCACAACGCAAAACATAGCCATTGGTTTGGAGAAGGAAGGAATGATCACAAATGCCTATGGTTCGCAGATCAGCCAAGATAAAGACCTCTTTCTTCAAAGCCTATCTTATTTAGGCTCCTTAGCCAAGGGAAAGCGATGGATAATAGGAAGCGACTTCAACATGATTCTCACATTGAAGGAAAAGTGAGGGGGGGAAAAGCACTTGGAGCAGGATAGCGCTAAATTCCAGGAACTCATAGAGAACCTCGGACTGGTAGACATTGAGAATAGCAATGGAACCTACACTTCGACCAACAAAAGATCAGGAAACCACCAAATAGCTTGCGGGCTTGATCGCTTCCTCATATCAGAAACTCTCCTCTTGGAAGGTCCCCTAGTATAATCCAACATCCTCCCGAAGGCAGGTTCGAACGACTGGCCAGTTCAGCTTTGGATTGACACTATTGCCACCCCCAAGCTTAAACCCTTCAAATTTGAAATTTTTTGGCTTGTTGGAGAAATTTATATTTTCAACACACTAGTTCAGTGGGAGTTAATTGACTAGTTCTATTTTAGACTTTCTATTTTTACCATCACTATTATGCATGCATGCATTCTTAAGGAGAGATAACTGCTTGATTGATTTTATTAATTATGGAATGCTTTTCCCTATATATGAGTGTATTCCACTCATTCATTGTATTATATTGATCATGATCTATGTATCAATCATCAGCTCATTGGAGTAGTGTGAATATATTTTCTCATTCTTCCATATTGAATCTCTCTTCCTTTCTTGATCAACTTTGTTTGTACTTTCTTTATCTAGATATCCTATGGAGGTTTCCATGAAACAATGACATGGATCTCCCATCCAGATTTTATAAGAGTTGGCCCGTCACTGGTGGCGCACTATAGAAATGCAAATGGGCACCAAAATGTATTGCTTCAAGCAAAAACTCAAACACTTCAAACAATAGGTACGCAAATGGAACAAAGAGGTATTTGGGAAAAAAATTTAGGAGAGGAAATTACTAAAACAAAAACTTGAGAACCTCCAAGGACAATTCATTCAAGTAGGATACACAATCACCCAGCAGTAGGAGGAAGATGAACTCAAAAGGAAACTGAATAAAGGAACAAGAAATAAGAGATCATATGGAGACAGAAATATAGGGTTCAATGGATCAACGAAGGAGAGACGAACACCAAATTATTCCATCGTTCTATGATCCACAGACACATTATCAATCGCCTCATGAATTTATAAGACTCGCAAGGAAACACCCTGTTAAATCATCAGGATATAACACATGAGATGACATATTTCTACTAGGATCTCCTCTCTAAACCCCAGGTGGATCGCACCTCAACAATAGAGAGGGTGGTCCAAAACATCGCACCTATAATCACCCAGGAACAAAATGAGGCTCTCATGACACCAATAACATAAGCATAAGTGGATCAGGATATTCAAGAGTTACCTACAGGAAATTCTCCAGGTCTAAATGGTTTCAGAACAAACTTCTTCCACTCCTGTTGGCCAATGTTAAGGGAGGAAGTGTGGTAGCTGGTGGAGGAATCACACAGCTCTGGAAAAGTCCTTCCAGGACTAAATGTCACTTTCCTCACCCTAATACCCAAAGAAAAAAGAGTCACAAACCCAAGGAATTTCAGACCCATATCTCTTTGCAACGTGATCTACAAAATCATTTCCAAGGTCATAACTCGAAGACTCAATCCTATTCTACCCTTCATCATCTCCAAGGAGCAATCAAGATATGTCTAAGGAAGGAAGATAATGGATAGTTTCATTCTTGTCCATGAAATCAATCACTTGCTCAAAATCACCCACACTCCAGGTATGCTTCTAAAACTTGACCTTTCAAAATATTTTGATAAATTAAGATGGAAATATATGAAAGCGCTTCTATCAGCTTTTGGTTTCGACAAGGATTGGGTCTCCTGGATAATGAACCTCGTATCCTTTCTGGGAAGTCGACAATGGTTAGAGTAGCCTATTTTGAACGGATGCCTGCTATCAAATGCCACCCCTTTGACTGAAATAAAAACTACAATCCTAAGAAAATCACATTCAAGATATTGCCACTCTCAAAGTGGCAGATATGAGGAAAGAAACCATGCGCGATTCTCCCTGGGGAAGCTGGAAATCAACTCATCATGAACTCCAAGTGGCAATGAACTATGACCTACAACAATGGAAATAATTAACAACCCAAAGGTGAATTAGGAAAATCACAGAGCTAGACATTCTCAGATGGGGATACACACCTCATGGAAGCTTCACTCTCAAGGAGGGCTACACCCTACAGGAGAATTTCCATAAGCTTTAGAAAGACAACATATAGACAACAATATGGAAATCAGAACTTTGGCCCAAAATCTCTACTTTCCATTGGCTTCTACTATAGAAAAAGATCTTAACATGGGACAATATCCAAAGATGAGGTTTTATTGGCCCATTGATCTGCCATCTATGTCATCTCCAGAAAGAAACCATGGAGCACCTCCTAAATAATTGTATACTCAGTGAGAACATCTGGAACCAAGCCACTCAGCTCATGAGAAGAACCAATCGAGTTAAAAGTAGAGTCATTAGCACCATGAGGGAGTGGGGCTCCAGTCCCTTAAAAAGTCCTATCTTGAACAGAACCTGGCAACTCTTACCAGGCTTCATAGTGTGGCAAATATGGAAAGAGAGGAATAGAAGAATGTTTCACTCTCAGCCATCTCCTCCTACCCTCCTCTAGAATACAATCCTCTTTCATATCTAGGAAACTCTCCAGCTACATCCATGGTTCAAGGAAGACTTCACCACTTACCCAGGTGAGCTCTCAATTCTCAACTTCTGGGGTTTCTTGTTTTCCCACTCCACCCTTCCTTAGCAGCCCCCTCTATTCTCAAAAGCCCTTAGNCCATAAGGTAAACTTTGATGGTGCATCAAAAGGGAATCCAGGACACTCAGGTTATGGAGGGGTCATAAGAAACAAATTGGGACAAATTCAAATCCTAAGTGTAGGAAATCTTAGATATGACACAAACAATTCAACAAAACTCTAGGGTCTTATCAAATGGGTGCAAATGGATCTAGATCAAAACCTAACCCATCTGATTATTGAAGGAGACTTCAAAATCATAGTAGACTTGGCAACAAAAATATTGAATGGCAGATATCCAGGAAAAATCACTCCCAAATGACAGCTCCTAGGCCCTCTTCATGGCTTCCAGGCTCTTCTTAATCCTTCTCTAAATATAACCCCATCACACATTAGGAGAAGTGAAAACAAATTTGTGAACTGACTGGCCAATGCAGGAGTAGACTCGATGAAACAGATCAATCTCCAAGATACCAAGAAGTCCCAAACCTCACCCCTCTAACTCCAGTGCAAGGAGCTTGCCCAGCTGGACGACCTTAATCTGAATGAGGTGCCACCTTTGTCTACCTAGAATTCCTTCTAAGTCGGAAATGATCCGAAGCTCAGGGGAGAGGACTACTGTAAGCATCAGTGCAAAAGATCAATAGTTTACAGAAGACTCTAGGACCTTGGAAATAGGGATTCGTAAGGTCGAAGGATGTTGTTTCCCAAAGTCATGAAATGCGAAATCGTGATAAGAAAGAACAGATCAGGACCGTTGGTACCAGAATAAATCAAGATTGTTGATCTAGTCCCATGGATATGACGTGAGAAAATTTTGGGATTTTGGCTATCGGAAGTTGAAATCTTGAAGGAAACTATTCCCTAAAGTCGCGAATTCACGAAATGAAAAATTCCAATAAGCGCAATCAGATCAGGACTGTTGGAACCAGAATAGATCTCGATCGTCAATATGGTCTCATGGATATGATGCGAGGAAATTTCAAGATTTAGGTTATCAAAAGTCCAAAGCTTGAAGGAAGCTACTCCCCAAAATCGCGAAATGCGAAATCATGATAAGCATGATCAGATTAGGACCATTGGAACCAAAACATATCTAGACTGTCGATCTAGTCCCATGGATATGATGCAAGGAAATTTCAGGATTTCGACTATCGAGAGTCCAAAGATTGAAGGCAGCCTCTCTCCAAAGTCACAAAATGCGAAATCGTGATAAGCACGATCAGATCTGGACCACTGGAACCAGAACAGATATGGACCATCGATCTAGTCCCATGGATATGATGCGAGGAAATTTCAGGATTTCGACTATAGGGAGTCCAAAGCTTGAAGGAAACCACTCCCCAAAGTCGGGAAATCCTGAAATGCAAAATTGCGATAATCGAGATCAGATCAGGACTGTTGGCACCAGAAGAGATTTGGACCGTCGATATGGTCCCATGAAAATGACGCGAGAGAATTATGAAATTTCGGCTATCGGGAGTCTGCGGCATGAAGGAAGCTATCTTCCCAAGCAGTGAAGTTGTTGGTCCTAGACCATTGATCTAGTCCTGATGGATTCGATGATAGCCCTTTGGTCTGAACAAATAGGCTACATATCTTCTTTGTAAACCTTCATATGAAATTAATATAAGCATCCACTTTTTATTCAGAAAAAAATAATAATAATAGATCATTACATTAAATTAATAATGAATACATGTGTGAGTGATTTAATAAATTAATAAATTAATATAAATTAATATATTAATAAAATATCCATACATTAATAAAGTATTAAAGTGTACAAAAGTTCAATAATACTTTAACCTAATAACATATTACTATTATATTAATATAATATAATATAAGTATATTAAAATATCAATAAAATTAAACATTATATACAATTTTACAAAAAAAAATGATACAATTGACGTATTAAAAAATAAAAAAATTAATGCACTCAAGCATTAATGAATTAATTAAATAATTCCTTAAAAGTATATTAAGTAATATATTAATACATAAATACATTAATGTGATGAATGTGTTAAATAATTAAAACAATATTGTAATGTATAAATTCAAGTATTTATACCCCCACCCATATGTTTTCTCTATTATGTCCTTCACCACTACCACCACTCTCCTATATGAGGGTTTCTCCATTATACCCTCGGGTGGGGTAGGGGGAATACTAGAGAAAACATATGGGTGGGGGGGATAATAGACAAAATAGGTGGGGGCATGATAAAGAAAACATACTATGTTTTCCCTATTATTCTCTCCAAAGAAAACATACTATGTTTTCTCTATTATGCCTCTCACTCCCACCCTGGGGGGCATAATAGAGAAAACATAGTGTTTTCTCTATTATGCCCCAAATCCAATATGTTTTCTCTATTATGTCACTTCTCTATTATGCCCCTCCCGCCCCCCAACCCATATGTTTTCTCCATTAT
>JASDQU010736450.1:123241-140011 GCA_032191745.1 Picea mariana
CCCTCATATAAGGGTAATATGTTTTCTCTATTTATGGTCCAACTAATATTATGTTTTATCTGTTATGCCCCCCACCCATATGTTTTCTCTATTATGCCCCCCATCGCCGCCTTGATATGTGGGTGGGGGCCACCCTCATATGAGGGTGAGGGTGGGGAGCATAATAGAGAAAACACATGGGTGGGGGGAATAATAGAGAAAACATAATATTAGTTGGGCCATAAATAGAGAAAACATATTATGTTTTCTCTATTATGCCCTCCACCACCGCCCTCATATATGGGGGTTTCTCTATTATTCCCTTCATCCTCACCCTCATATATGAGCGTGGGGGTGGGGGTAGCGGGAATAATAGAGAAAAGATAATATGTTTTCTCTATTTATGGTCCGACTAATATTGTGTTTTCTCTATTATGCCCCCCCACCCATGTGTTTTCTCTATATTCCCCCTACATATTAATGTACTATTGAAACATATTAATTAATAAATAGAAGCCATTTGTAACATGGTCAATAAACATTCAAAAAAAATTCCATAAAACTCTTTCAGTGAAATCATTTTTGTTGTATTTCCAATATAGTTAAATTTTAAGTTTTTTTAATTAATATGGTCACTAGTCAATGAGCATTCAAGAATTCTCCATAGAGCTCTTAAGGGAAAAATGGGTTTTTGTTGTATTTACAATGCAATCATAATTTAACTATTTTATTTTCAATTATTTTTATTATTATATGCGAAACACAACATCATATTTGGTAAACTTATATTTCCAATACTTTATGTTCATTTTATTTTCAATTATTTTTATTATTATATACGAAACACAACATCATATTTGATAAACTTATATTTCCAATACTTTATGTTCACAAAGATTTAAACTTGAATAAATTTCACATAATGATTGATATGGACCAAGGACATTATATTTTTTTCACTTTGAATATACTAAACTTACTAAAATTTTATTTTAGTGACTTGTGACTTATAACCATCTCCTTGTAAAATTAAACAACTATACTATTTATTTAAAAAAAAAAATCTTAATTAAACAATATTTAATAAAACATGTACATAAAAACCATATTATAATATGGTCAAAAGTTTTGACCAATGTTTTATATCTATGTAAATATTAATTCCCTATTGTTTTATTTTGTTTCTATCCTTTTATTTTATAAATGAAAGCAATATGTATAAAATGAATTATACAATGCCACATATCATTTCTTTTTTATTGGGCTTAATGCTCCCATTCACGATAAGGTCAAAGAATATAGGAAACAAGGGAAATAGCTCCGAAGTAGCTAGAGAAACTTTGAATTGTGAGCTCCCAATCACGATAAGGTTAAAGAATATAGGCAACAAGGGAAATAGCTCCGAAGTAGTTAGAGAAACTTTGAGTTGTGAGTTTTGGTTGCGTCAATATTTTGTTGAAAAAATTGAATTATCATTTTTGGTTGGGTCAATATTAAGTGTTATAAATATCTATAACATATGGTTGTTAAATTATAGAAGAATACATCGTGTATTGTTGTTAAATTATGGAAATTGTATTTGTTCTATATATTATGAGTTTTGGTTGTGTCAATATTAAGTGTTACATATAGCCATTGTGTACTGTTATCAAATTATATAAAAGGACATCGTGTATTTTGTTGAATTATACAATAATGTGTTATGTACTGTTGAACTCTTTAAATCATTAGGGGGAAAAATCTTAAAGTCAATCCTTAAACACCGATATCATGTTTTTTGGGTTATATAAATTATGTACTCATATTTCAAACACCATCTCTTTCCTCGTTATTGGTGTTTTCCTTTAGTAAGATTTTCTTTTAGACGCTACCAAATTAATCACAAACAATTCCAAACTCTATGGGACTTGTTGCAATCCTTTCTTATAACAAGAATAATCGGCTAGCCAGCAACACCTTGAACGACAATAATAATTAGTTCAACTATACAAAAACATGTATAGGGTACAATCTTCACATTGTCAATATGACTCAATATGAGATCTTTATTCTCTTGTTCTTTAAACCATAAATGACTTAAAAAAAATGTGTAATTGTGGAGGCTTGTTACTTGATGGAAAAGAAACTTGGTGTAATAGAGAGTGGAAAATTGAACTATTACACATTACGACTTGGTATAAATAGAGACAATGAAAAGGATTTGCAGAGAGTTCTGAAAAAATGTGGGACTGTACCACTATGCTATTAACTTAATGATCACATACCACTATGCTATTAACTTAATGATCACATATGCATAGCAAATTTTGTTATACGAGATAGAATGTCGAGTGATTTAACATTATTTACCTATAAACATAGGTAGATGGAGAGTGTCATGTGTACTTGACACGTAAGTAAGGAGAAGTTGCAGATTAATGCTTAATTGTTGTTGAATTATTATTAACATGGAGGAAAAGTATTATACTTCAGGAACTTAACGATATAGTAAAGGAATTTATCTCTCTTTTGTAATTATGAGAGAAAATCATTGAAGATGCGCCATACAATTATATGGTTATATTTCATTCAATATTTCTTTGATGGTATTAACTTTCTCTTTTGCGTACTTTGATTTTTAGAAAATTATTCACCATGCAAACTTTCACCAAGCTGCAAACCATGCATATTAAAACTATGGAAAAAATCATTTACCATTCATATTACTAGTCTATTCCAATTTACCCATTCATTTATGAGTCCTACCTAAACATTCGTTGCTTTAGGTAAGGATCTGAATGGGAGAGGATGTTTTCCTTCACTTCACTATCCTATCCTTTTCCATATAAAGTCCTCCACCAATGTTTAACATCCTGAAACCACCATATTCAACTATTGAATCGTGATATCAGTGGGCAATAATCATGTTACCCATAAGGTATTCCTTCAATCTTATTGCCTATTTCTTCTACATGATCATTTAGTTTTTTCTAAAAGGAAAATATTTCCATGCATGGAAATAAAGTTATGAAGTAATAAATATATGACCATCACCAATATTTACACGACTCGTGACCATCACATCACCCATATTTACAGCAGTAATAATTTAGATTCGTGGAGGGTGGTATGTATTTCATCGATAGCCACAGTGCATTCGTGTATTCTACCAAATGTCCCATACTTTGACATGGATTCCAAGTTCAAGATCTCCATTTCGAGGGCTCCCAGCGTTTCGGACGCGATTGATCTAATTAGTCATCCAAATGAATTGTTCTACAAGGGAAAAGTGCTTCCCTTGCGTCTTCCTTCACGTATTCATATGGTGCAAAATCTAGTATCCCTCATAGAATATGAGTCTGAGGCCTCTTCAAATTCTGTTAATTCAGAGAGCTTCTGTAGAAAGGATTCCACTAACTCGGATAGTAGTTGCAGTACTAGTAACATCAATAGCTCCAAACCTTCCACCAAGAGTTCGCAGGATTCAGAATGCAATAACTAATCCTTTCAGACTGTGCCGGAATAAAAGTGCATCTGCGTTAATAACAGATTGAAAGGTCTTCCTTGCATATGGTCCCTGTAAGTATAATATTGTTTTCATGTGTAGATTGACAACTTGCAACTATGTTATGTGATAGATTGGGTAAGTTGCAACGCCATGATATATATCACAATACAATGAATATGAATTATTATTTCAGTCATTCTTGTGCATTTCGTTCTCCTCTTATTGTAAGTTTGATGGCATTCGGTGAAGTACAAGAAGAGTGGTCGAGTGGAACCGAATCAATGAAGAAAGGCATATTTTCTTCGTCTGCACTGCACTCTGACTAGTTAGCCAGGTGGGCGGTGTACACAAGATCCCTTAGCACTGTAGAAACGGTGGGAATATGTGGAGTCTTGTTCTTGTCCAGTAACCACGTCAACCCTATTAATTCACATTCTTTGTTGTAAATCTCGTTGTTCCTTCCTTAGTAATGCTCATCCTAGTCTAGACTCCCCTTAACCTGCAAAACAATGCGACCCCTTTTTAAACTCAATAATTTAAGTCTAGCATGTTTGATATCATTGAGATTGGAAGATATAAACAAAATATAACACATCATTGAGATTGAAGCCTCATAATTTGATAGTCTTTTGGTCTAGTATGTAGTATAGGATACCTTCCGTTGCACCTAAAGGCTGTTGGTGGTGCATCCATGGTAACAAGGGTTAGTGTAGTTTCTATCCAGGGCTCGAACAACTGAGAGCAGCGTGACTGCATTGTAGTCGGTGGAGACATTGAAGGAATTCGGGCAGTTGAGGGAGGCGATATGGTGTAGCCGTATGCCGTAGAATAAAATAATCAGATCACAGGAAGCGTTGGAGCTGGGGATGTTGATGCCTTGGGTGATTAGAGAGCTCTGAAATTTGTTCCCATTTTGATAATGAAATTTCAAAATTTCAAAAATTTTGACAGTGGAAATGCCTTCTCATACCCGTTCATATTGGAACAACTTTATATTTCAATTTATAGCACCCCATCGTAAGCCTCTTTAACATCGGTGCCCACTCTGAAGTTCTCTCTTCCAGATCTGTCCCTACATCCCATTCCTCTCACCCTACTTATTCTTTTCCATAAATCTCATTTCTCCCCCTCTTCATCACCTCGAATAACATCCCCTCCCCCTTTTTTTCTCCTTCAATTGCATAGTGACAAGAAATAAATCCCAAAAATATATAAATGAAGATGAGGAGGAATTTGGGAAAACCCAACAGTTAAAAAGTGGTTGAAAACCAAGTAAGAAAAAAAGAGAAGATCCACTTACCTTTCGGAATCATCTGAATCGCAGATTCATACTTCATAGGGCTCCAATACGGTCTATGCTTGGCCCTCTCAACCATGACATATTCAATATCCTTATATTATCTGACCTTGGGCGTGTCGGGCTACTGTTGGTGCCTGAGCTTCCTGTAATCATTGAGGAGATTCTTCCATTTGACCTTGCACATGGTGGGGAACCTGACGTAACCCCTCTCCCTCATGATCTGCGAGATCTACTCCCACGGGTTCTTGTTGGACTTGGAAGTATCGAAGACACTCTCTAAATATTTTCTATAGGTGAGCATGGTTTGAATCGCGTCTTGAACCGATGTCTCAGCCCTCTTCTTGGGGGACTTCAGTTCGTGGTCATCCCCGCTACTCTCAATGAGTACCATGTGATATTGTTGTTGTTGGAAGGGAATGGAAAGTGGAAGTGGGGGTATGCCATTGGGAATCGCTTCCATGGCATTGGGTAGACGCAGGTTGAGATTTTGAATCCTTAGCTCGAATTGGGTGCGGACTTGGGGCTTTTAGGATTATTTTTTAAGGAATTCAGAGGCTAGGAATGGTGGCCTGGGACAGAAAGACGAAGGAATGGAAAGTAGGCTCTGGGCAAAAAGAGTAGTGCAATGTATACACTAGCTAGGGAACTTGGATTTGGGGTTTGAATGCAGGGTATTCAATGTGAATTGAATTTTTAATACGGACTCATTAGGTATTCAACGAAGCCTAAGGAATGGATTCCTTCAAAAACTTCCCTAACTCCTTTTGCGTTAGAGTAGTCGATTTGGATGGCAAAGACCGGGGACTTATTCTCCCTTGCAATTTTTCTAGTGAAGCATGACAACTTATCTACACATACAAAGTAGGTTTTAAGTCTTTTTTATTTTTATTGGTTTCATATTTTTCTAGTTTTTTCGGACTTTTAAAAGAGAATAGATTTTATAGTCATCTCAACGACATGAATTGTTAATTTACTGAATAATATGAAAATATACTTTAACAAAAAACCAATAATAAACACCAAACTATTCACTAGAACACTCAACACAAGAATGTAGACAAAATCATTGAGGTAAGGTAACACCATATATTAATCCTTATGGAAGGATAAAACTCCTCAAACAATCTTTTCTTGTACAATCACCATATTCTTCACTATGTCCCATTACATTGCTTACACTTCTTTATATATATCTCTCTATCTCCTAGCAACCTTCTAGAGAGCCTTATCACATTTATTACTTTTAACTACCATAGTGGGTCTTTATTTATATAGTAAACCTAATCCACCTTACATTGAATGACCACATTCTCATATATTAAATGACTTCCACTAATAATACATAACCACATTCCCATTGGGTACCTCCCTAGATACCCCATATTATCTCCCTAGGTATACTACATTCCATCCCCCTTCACATATTTCATCCTCAAAACATGAGAATAAACCATACAATATGACCGGCAAACAATGTAGCCAACTGGTACCAAGTATGACCATCCATCCATCCCAATGGAAGTTGAACATGATGTCCAACTATTGTCTTGCCACCCTGATCCTGCTCTGCATCATGTCGGGGTTTCCATGGGATTATTTCTGTAGCTTGAGCTCTTTGTGTAGTGTCGGTAGTCCTCCATGCACCTCTTGATCAGTTTCTTTTATGGTGCCTTGCTGGTGCATAAATGTGTTGGTGTACATGCATTTTCCTTGATGATTGTTGTGTCTCTATATGATGTGGATAGCGATATACAACAACTGTAGGAATTTTTTCTTTTTTCTTCAAATTTGTAACACTTTGTGCCTTTGATTCAATTACCACCTTATCTTCCTGATTATGTCCTTCCTATAGTTTTGCTTCATCTGCTTATGTAGACTCTCCCTCTGATTCAACTTCAGACTCGGCAATAACTTCTTTGCTAGCTTCCATGGGCTCATCTTTCTTACTAAGAGACACATCCTCCAACATAATTTTATTTTTCTTGTACCAAAGTTTTAGAAACTTCTTTTGCACATTAATATTAATGGTACCCACTGATTCTATCCAAGGATATCCCAAAACAATGTCTTCATCACCCATATCTAGAGCCTCAAAATCCAAATGCAACACACATTTATCCATAATGAGCTTCAAATCTTTAAAAAGATTAACATTTTCACCTGCAACGTGTGTGCTGCTTTGAATATTCTGTGTCGGAACTTACAATCTATTAACCAATTGAATATCAACAAAATTTTGTTTGCAACTAGGGTTAATAGAAACAGTGACATTTTCTTTATGGATACAACCATGAACTTGTAATACAGATTTTCCACATGAGAATAAACTCTTGGTGATGCTTTTATCCTTACTCTTTGTATGAGACCACTTGTCTAAAAGTAATTTTTCAAGTGCTTCCTAAGTGACATCCACTTAGAATGGTGAAATGATTTCCACCATATGAGAGCATCACGTTTGAAACCTCAGTCTACAAAATATTTCCGTTTCCACAATGACTTGTGAGATTGTATAAATTATTCAATACTAGGGCCATCATCTCTTCGAGTAAAAAACATCATGCTTGGAATAAATCTTCAACAATAACCACATTCCCATTGGGTACCTCTTTAGGTACCCCATATTATCTCCAACGGTGAAGGTGGTTGAGGGCAATAAGGTTTTGGTGGAATTGCATGCAAATCGCCATGGTATAGCATGGACTGCAACAACAACAACACATAGGCTACAACAACAAAACAACTAACTGTTAGAAATACTTGCAGAAGCTTAGAACCATGAACGAATCAATTTTGTTTATTTTTAAAATCAATTTTATACTTTCACAATTAAGAAAATATTTTTTCCCTTGTGGAAGGCAGGGAAGGAAGGCAGGGACTGGAAGGGAGGGACTAATAAGAGGTTGGGACTTATAAGGTTTTTTACATGATTTTTGGGATGCAAAAACTTCATCATGGTTAGATGGGAGAACCCTTGTTTATAGGAATTAGTAGTTATATACATAGAGAAACAATGTTAAATTTTTTACATGATTTTTGGGATGCAAAAACTTCATCATGGTTAGATGGGAGAACCCTTGTTTATAGGAATTAGTAGTTATATACATAGAGAAACAATGTTAAATATATTTAATGTTTTTTAGTTCAAATCATATAATATTATATATGGCTTTATGTGGATAGATAATTTTTAAATAAAATAAAAAAAATTATATAAAATAAGTGGAATTATCAACAAAGTTATTTAGTACTTATTTATTAAGAAAAAGAAAAATTACATAGCCAATGCAAAACTGAATAGAATATAGAATAAAGTTTGCAATGTTTATTTGAAAATGGATAAATGAATCATTTGCTTATAACAAATCTTAAAAATTATGGATCAACCCTAATATATTAGAAATCCAAAATTCTTGGTAAATTTAGAAATTGTTTGGTACACGTAAAGCTTTTTAGTGTTATAGTTTGTACATAAGGTTTCCTTTTCATATATTATTCTCATTTTTTAATATAAATAAACAAAGTTATAATGGAACATAATTTGGTTTCTTTTTTATATCAATTTTCTCAATGTTTTTATATAAATTTTTTATTTTTTTAATATAAATTTTTAATAATATAAATAAATTTATAGTTTATATATAATTTCGTTTCCTTTTCTTATCAATTCTCTCATCCTCCGGTTTTAAATTTGTTCACTCATAAACTATTTTAACTTCTAAAAAACAGTAATAATAACTTATAAAAAGTAACAAGATCTTTTTTTTTTTGTTGTTGCTCTTGGTTTGTGGACTACCTCTGTTACTGTATTTTATCAAACTTTTCGTAGCAACATTGCGACTCATTTTATTTTGTATTTTGATAACTTCAATTTTAATAAAATATAAAATAAAACATATATCTATAAAACTATACCTTAAATCACCATTGACTTAAAAAACCTTCACCATAAGCTTACATCATCTCAAAGAAATATGAAAACGTCCTCTTATCATATCATATCAAGTAAATAAGGCAAAAGACTAGGGTTCACATACCGAATTTGAAGTCTATTCTAGCGGCAAACGCAGCCAAAGGACTCTTAACTATCCGCGTTATAGTACAAGAAAAACATAATCTTATGAGAGCAGTAAACCACAAACATTATAACCATAACATGTAGAATCTGAAAGCAGAGGGAAGGAATGCATGGTCATCAATTTGGCTTCCTGCAGTTTTTGCGGATTTGTCCGCTGGTGCCAGTGAGGGGACTGATATTACCCATATTCACCATGGCAGCGCCGAAGTCCGCATTAAAGGTTTTCTGATTGGTACTGTAGGTAGTAACCTGGGAATCTGTAGAACCTCCATTAAACAGCTGCTGGTCGGAGTGGAGAAGTCCCTTTTGGCTTTTCAGATTTCTGTAGTACTTGTTGTCAAATGTGGTGGAAGTAAGGAGATCCAATGGTGAGAGGTTATTGTCGCTTCCTGTACTTGGGCACTTTGCCTTCAGGGAACTGGTAAATGCTGCATTAATGTTGGATTCGTTGTAGATGCGAGTCCTGAAGGTTGTGCACCGAGCTTGGCCGATGGTATGCGCACCTAGTTCAATAACAGGGAAAGAATGAAGAGTTCAGATCCTATCGTGGGCATATCGAATCAATTATAAATGAATATATGAAGCTGTCTTAATCATACGTGATATATATATATATATATATTATATACCTGACAGTACAATCATATCCTTAATTGTAAGGCCCTGAGTTTGAAAAGATGAAATGAGAGCACTGAGATTGCTAGTGGGAGCCGGAATGTTGGTGTTTGCAGCGCTTAGGCTGGCAGTCGCCGAGTCTCTTCTTCCAAGCATCACCGTCCATGTTGGACCTCCCAACTACGATCAATAATATTGAAGATTACAGAAAATTACGTGCACGAAATAAAATTAGGGTTATGAATATGATTGAGGATGGGAAAATCTAGGGCAGTAGACAATTACTTCGACAACAGAATCTCTGGCCGCGATAGCCAAAATGTCAGCGCACGATACGATTCCGTTGCAAACTGCTTCCACTTGTGATTTGATGGTGTCTATCACGTCGAAACCCCTCACCGAATTGTTGTTGGGAAGAGCAGTCTTTTCCCCGGTGATACTGGAAGAGTCGTCCAACAGCACAGACCCATCGCAACCCTGAAAAAACAGGCTTCCATTTAACAAGAACGAACATACAGAAGATCACGGTCAACCGATTTAAACGCAACAACGGATTGATTCCAATGGCAGAGAAAATAGACG
This sequence comes from Picea mariana, assembly GCA_032191745.1. Lineage (NCBI taxonomy): Eukaryota > Viridiplantae > Streptophyta > Pinopsida > Pinales > Pinaceae > Picea > Picea mariana. Next base: position 133,280 of record JASDQU010736450.1, read on the forward strand.
CAACAACGGATAGATTCCAATGGCGGAGAAAAAAACTGAAAACGTAAAATTACGTTAACGAAACAGTCATGAAAGTGAAGGCGGAGCAATGATGCCCCCATGCGCTTCTCATTGGCCACCGCTTTCTTCACAGCGGCCTTCACGGTTGACAGGGCTTTGGGACACGACGTAGCATAATACGTTGAGTTCAGCTGAGCGTCCGCAACGGTCGAAAACAAGATCAGAGCAATGCACGCTACAGATAATCGCAATGCTGTAGAGGAAGTCATGATGCTTCAACGCGATGAAATCTTCTGCTGTTTGAATGGCTTTTATAGATGCAAATTCTGTCCGACTAGCTCCCATTGACGCAACACCGAGATTAACGCGGGCACAAAGGAATGTAGGCGCCACCGATTTTCGAGCTTCTGTCGTGGGTGTCGTGAAAAACAATAACTCTCCTTCAACCCTGTCGAGCACTATGCCCCACGCGCCTAACACGACATGAGTAGTGGGATGCTTTGCTCTATCAATATATATATGTTTAGTATATGGGGCTACTCAACTTTAGGGAAGACGGAAACCTTTAGGATTTAGTAAACGCATTTCCACAGGATGAAGAATTTTATGTAACTTGTTATAAAAAATTGTACTGCCAAGTCAACCTTGTCTTTATTCCTTCAATCACGGCACGCACTTGAGTTCATCACCATTGACTTTGAGACATTTTCATAATACCTTAAGAAGTGGAGTGTGACTATGAAGTTTTGGAAATTGACCTGCAAAATGGTTCTCCGGGCCAATTTGTTCTTTTTAATATGGGTTAGTGACATACCCATATTAGATCTTCAAATTTGATCTTCTAATTAATTTTATATTTTTTAAATTCCATGAGAGTGCAGCATGAATAGATTTCAATATTATTTTGATAAAAAAAATTATATGGATTTAATTTTTCATTTACTTTTCAAAGATATATTGATTAAAAACCTGTTAAATGGGAAGATTTATTTTTTACTTGATAAGTTAGCATAGTAGTAATTGATTGTAAATTTCAATATCATTATTATTAAAATGAAATTAAAAAATATTTCTAAAAATATTAGATGTGGAAATCTTTTTTCCATTAACTTTTTAAGGATATATTCATTAAGTTATATGACATTTAATTCCTTAAATTCTTTAAAACTTAGTAAGTTAGTATTAAAAGTAATTATGCCGAAAGGCGTATACTTATTGATAATGGGCACTATTAATGACCATTTAATATAAAATTCTAATCTGATGGCTAACAATTGAAGATGTTGGCATATTCTTAGTAGTCCTCCCAAATCAATGAATGTGATTTACTCTTCATAACTTCCTTGTATTTCTGAATGCATTCGTTAACCTGTTTACTTTTTAACATTTATCTAATCATATTAAGAAATCACTGTAGCACCATATAATTGCCACGTTTGGATTATTAACGAACACTACTTCAACTTCCTCCTCAGTTGTCCATTCGTCTCAGCTGTTCGCCCGTTTCATATTCCATGGCCGACCCACCTATTACATGAGCATGAAGCATTTCAATTTCTAGCGTGCGTGTTTAGGAGGAATCATTATACACAAGACATCAAATGATATAACTAGCACAATCGCTAATTACCAGCCGATACCTTTCGATGTTCTCAGCCGAGAGTTAACGACTGTGCTAGTGTATATATATATATATATATATATATATATATATATATATATATAGTTTAACTAGATGTATCACTATATATTTATAGTTTAAAAATTTAATAAAAAATAGAATCAAAAAAATTTAAAAAATCGATATAATAAGTTTAAAAATGTATTAAAAAATAAATTATCATTTATTTATTGTAATCAATATATTTCAAGTAAATTTTAGTAATTATATTTGTTAGTAAAAGGGTTTCTTGTCTAAAAAATAAGAGGATCTTATACACCAATTTAGTGTGTGACTTAAAGTTGATCTTAAAAATTAATTATTATTAAGTACCTAAAAAAATAATTATGTATTTCTTGCTATCCCTTTATGTTAACTATTCAAAGCACAAAAATACAATAATAACTATAGTGTTTGATATAGTGGGTCCATAAAACATGGGGAAGGAAAAAAGTTCATAAGAATTTAAAAAGTTTTAAATTAAAAGGCAGTAGTCAAAACTAATCTATTGTGATGTGGAGGTAAAAGAAAGATGTTCCCTCTTTCAAGAATTATTTGGCCTATTTATAAACAAGTTCTGATATTATTTGTAATTGTGCTATTAACAAAACATAAACACGGTCTCTAGAGACATTTTGATGCATTAATAAATTATGTTGTTATTAAAAATGAAAGTTAATACCACTTCAAATTTATCTTAATTCTAATTTTTCAAATATAAAGAGGAATTAAATTCTTAGAGATGTACATATTTTTTAGTGTGTTAAATTTGAGGAGATATTTTCTTCTTAAAATTTGATTTCTCTAGATTCTTAATAAATCCAAAATTAAGAAACTTAAGCTAATTCCAATTTATAGAAAAAATAAATATATCAACTCACATCTAAATTAAACATCTAAATTAAACAAAATACAATTTTGGGTCACTCACAAAATTATATTAACATTTATATAAATTTAAAACAACCATACCAAACCTTAGGCGATTTCAAACTCAAGTTGGGCAATTTTGGATTTCAAATTAAGAGTGGTGGCCTTACGATTTCAAATTAATATTGTTGGCAATTTTAGATTACAAATTAAGAGTGCATCAATTTTCAGATTAGTGAATAGTCACTATTATTAGTCCATGCCCTTTGGGTTGGTAGGGACTATAGTAATCGATTTTCTATAATCTATTAGTCTGGTATGGAAACCAACAAATTTAACTTAAATTTTTTTCAAATTTTTATTTTTTTCAAGTTCTATTTCATATTATATTATAAGTTTTTGAGTTTGGCATCTTATTTGGCTTCATATCGAGGCAAAGTTATGGAAAATTTAGGATAAAGGTTCACATCATTTAGTTGGTTTGAACGTTAACTTACGAAACTTTATACAAAATGAAGCAATGCTAACTTTCAAGTTAACATTACTTCCCTAACATTAAATTTTTTCCCATGAATAGTCCATCCCTAATTTCTATCAGGGACATCTACGCGTGGAAGCGACTAAATGTGTGTCAGCTTCTTACATAAGCTATTATCACATAACATAACCCAACATTAAGGAGAGGTCTAAACCATATTAACATGAATCATTATCGTCATCCCTCTAATGCAGTCTCATATTAATAGGGTCCAATCTCGTCTGATCAAGTGCCCTTTGTCTGGGCATCTCTGGCGAATCAACAATTTCAACGCCTCAAAGAAGCTCTTTATTCCCTCCACTGTAGTCTCATATTACCAAGATACAATCTCGTCTAATCAAGTGCCCTTTGTCTAGGCATCTCTGGCGAATCAACAGTTTCAGTGCCTCAAAGAAGCTCTTTGTTTATCTCTTTTCTTCCGGTTCCCTGATCTGCACCAGCCTTCTAAGATTGAGATGGATACTTCACAACATGTTATTGGGTCTCGTTGATTATCATTCAGAGACCCTTCACCACTCCACTCAAACCAACAGAGGAGTCATCCCTGACCTACGATGAAAGTGAAGACATGTAATTTCCTTCCTCTCCACTCAAGTATCGGTCGGTTGAACTAGCCAGAGCAATGATATTACATTGAAAAGGCCACAACTCATGTTTGATAAGTCATCTCCCCTGAGGATCCTGAATCAGAAGAAGTTTCTCTTGCATAGGTAGAGGCAATAGTCACCAACTAGCTCCGTACAAATACGCTTCCACCCAGGCCTTAGTTTCAATTCACCACTTAAGGTCATGTATCTGTAACTTTACTAGCAGTCTCATATTACCTAGACATAGTCTCAGTTTGGCCTTCCCTTTGACATAGTCTCAGTTTGGCCTTCCCTTTGACGCAGTCTCAGTTTGGCCTTCCCTCCAACACAGTGTCAATCTGGAGGCTACCTTTCCCATTCATGTTCTCAATCTGGAAGCTACCTTGCACACTCTTTTTCTTTCTCCATAGTTGAGTCCCCAACCTTTCGTGAGATAAAATAGATAAGCAGGTAATATCCTGGTGCTTCCAAGTGCTTCTTATTTAGTAATTTCCAATTCTATACATATCAGATGATCCCACTCGGATGTTGCTAGGGATGAAGAGAGTATTTAATGCTCTAGGTTGTTGTGTTGAAAGGGTTGCGGTAGAGGAGTTTCAGGAGAATACCAACCCACACACAAGAGTTGCATGTGAATGCCAACCCATGCATAGGAGGTGCAGGAAAATTCCATCCACACACGAATCTGACGAGAAATGGATTTGAATTTTCAAGGATTAAAATATTCCTTCCTCTAGTGGACGACACCTCCACACACAAATTTATCAAGCGAACCTGCCATTTGTTTCTTCTCCTAGTCATCACGGTTTGATTATTTTTATTAGTGCACATCCGTTAGTGTTATTTGCAAAGCTTGTTATCTACCCAACAACATCCTACCCATCTGCCATCAATCTCACCCTAGTCATCCCAACTCTTATTTCACTAAGTTTGTGTACCAATTGTATCCATCGGGGAGCACTGAGAAAGATACGACTAGCCATTTCATATTCTTTCCTCAAACAAGATATAAAATCCATGCCAACCGGTCAATCTAAAAAACCTTATCAATCGTGTGTTTTATAAAGAAAACCCTCATGTTGAGGGTATCCAACAGATATGGAATTCGTTGCTTCTAAGAGACTTAGCACCCAAATGATAGGAAACAGTGGGTAATGAAATAGTCCCCTGTCGTTCATTTAGCAATCATGGCGCCTTGATTTTCCCAATTTATCAAGTGCCTTCCACGATCATCCTTCCTATACCAATATCAACAAATGTTAGCGGGAAGATTGACGTTAGTTGAAAGGTCGATGACAAGTGCCAAGAAAATGTTATGAGGATCGATGTTAGTTGAAGGGTCGATGACAAGTGCCAACAAAATGTCACTTGAAATTTTTTGGATGGGACTAATGATACCAAATGTCATAACTTTATAGTAATGCAATCAACTTTGTTTTGGACGGGATGCAAAACTTCTCTATAATGCAATCAACTTGGTTTTGGATGGGACGCAAAAAGCAGTTGCTCAGATGTCTCTCTAATCTACCATAATTTGTGCAACCTTCAGATTTACAAGGTCAAACTTTTTTTGTTCAGACTAACACCATCTAAAATCCGCCAGAACCTTCGCCTTCTCTTGGATTGATTTGAAAAAGAAAATAAAAAAACCAAAAAAATCGATGTCCTCCACTTCCGGAGCTTCCTCGATGCCCTTTTAAGGGTAAGTGCAACAAGTTACCCTCTCTGCATTGTATTTTTTCTGCGTTTTTATCCTGAATGGATAATTGATTCAGGGGCTTCAAAGAATATGTCCGTTGACCTAGTGTCTTCTCTTCTATCCTCGAGTACAAAGGTCATCCCTATGTTTGCATGGGAGATAAAACAGTGTGACAAATAACCAGAGTAGTGACTGTTAAAAATACCTCTGGCTCTTTCTCACTTTCTGGTCATTTCCAATGTCTTCTTAATCTCTCAATTCCATAGAGAGATTATATATGTCTCTCAGTTGACTCAGCAGAATTGTAATGTTATATTTTACTACTTTGGTTGTGTTATTCCGTGAAAAATGAATCTGCGGAAACAGAAAACAAATTGATAGAACAGAGAAACGGTTTTAACAGGAACCACAGAACAAAATTGCATAAAACACACACCAGAAATCTCATTATTGAATTGATATAAAAATAATTACATGCAAAGGGAATGCTTCGTAAACAACGAAGCATCTAATAGCTCACTCAACTCAACGATGAAAACAAGAAACTAAACAACTATAAGTTAACTAATTAACTGAGCGATTGCTCAACTTATTCATCTAACACACCCCCTTAAGTTGGAGCGTGACAATCATTTAACCTAACAACACTCAGCTTAGATCGGAGTGATACAAATGTTTCTGTGCCCAAAGGCTTTGTGAAGATATCAGCTTGTTGATCTGCTAATTTACAAAATTTTATAGTGATTACATCTTCATTTACCAGTTCTCAAATAAAATGATAACGGATATCAATGTGCTTGCTCTTTTTGTTGAAGACATGATTCTTGGACAATGTAATTGCAGAACTGTTGTCACAATATATTGGAGTTGGCTCCAATTTCTTTGGTGATAAATCACTCATTAACCTTCTTAGCCAAACATCTTGACATGCTGTGGAAGTTGCTGCAACATATTCGGCCTCTGCGGAAGACAATGTAACAACTGGTTGTTTTCTTGATGCCCAAGAAATCAGACTTGATCCATATTTGAATGCATAACCGGAAGTGCTTTTCCTGTCATCAATGCTTCTGGAAAAATCACTGTCAGTAAAACCAACTAAAAAACTTTTTAATTCTGAAGGATACCATAAACCATAATCAACTATTCCAGCCACATACCGCAAAATTCTCTTACCAGTTTGCCAATGAGAGTCCTTGGGTGACTCCATGAATCTAGAGATAAGACTTTAAACAAACATTATGTCTGGTCTAGTGGCGGTGAGGTACATAAGACTGCCCACTAGCCTTTTATACAGAGTTTGATCAATGGACTTTCCTTGATCATTTTTGCTTAACTTGGTGCCTAAAGCAATAGGAGTAGCTGTAGCCTTACATTCAAA
>JASDQU010736451.1:0-24906 GCA_032191745.1 Picea mariana
ATCTCTCTTGATATTGGAGTATTGTATATTCCTCTTGGAGGTTTATCCCTCCCTTTACATTTGGAAGCTGTAGCTACCTTTGGAAGTCATTACTTCCCTTGAACAAAAAACTATTGATTATTTCTCATATATTGTGCATGGTGTATTGTGGTGTATTGGTGTAACTCTTATATTATTGTTCATTTCTCATTGGATATAATTGAATGGTTTAAGTATAAGTTGAAAAAGGTTTTAAATTGTACTTGATACTGATTCACCCCCCTCTCAGTATCAACAGTAACTCCACAATGGCAGTTTTGAGAATGTTCTACATGTTCCAAATCTTTCTATGAATCTGCTATCCGTTTATCAGATCACTCAGAAAGGTAAAAAGGTTAAATTTACATCAGATTTAGTTTTAGTAATTGACATGCATGACAATTCCATTATTGCAATTGGTGAGGTGGATCACAAGTCAAGGTTGTATAAATTCACTAAGTTTTCTGACGATGACTCCTCTATTCTACTTACACATAAGGAGACTACTTTGCATGCACCTCCAGTGCAACATGCATATACTCTTGTTCTTCCATCATTTTCAGACATCAAAGATGATTCCATGCACTTAGATTCTATACATGGAAATAGGCAGGTAGTATAGCTAAATAAGAAGCCAGCGTCGAAACTTCAACAGATGCCCAAGAAGGCACATACCACACTTCATGCAACAATCAACTTTGCAAGGAATCCATTGGATTCGAGGATGACTCGATCTCAGCATGAGGAGCCTTCTCATGTACTTTCAACTTCAGAACCTGCGATGCCCATGCATTGCTATATGGTTCAATCTACTAATCCACAAAACTACAATAGGGTTGTGGGAAATCCATTATGGCAAGCAGCCATGCAGAAGGAGTATGTCTCACTGCTACAGAACCAGACTTGGAATCTAGTTCCACGTCCACCAGAAAGGAATATTTTTAGGTGCAGATGGGTCCACGGGATCAAGAGGTACAAGGCCCGACAGGTTTCCAAAGGACTTCATTAGATCTAGAAATATTTCTACATCTTCACGAAGACTTTTAGTGAGTAGAAGTTTCAAACTTTGTGGGATCGTCTTGCAGTGAAGAACACAGTTGTCTAACAACTGTTATTTTCTTCTTTTGATACATTATCTTTTGAGGGGGGGTTTTGTTCCCACGTGTTTTTCCCTCTTTCCTCACTTTTATTCAGTGTTCATTAGTTGCATTGTACATGAGTACCTAAAATGGCCTAGTAGTCCGGACTCATTTTTTACTCCATAGTGATGTTCAGGGGGGGTGTTGGAGAAATTTCTATTTTTGACACACTAGTTCAATGGGAGTTAACTGACTAGTTCTATTTTAGACTTTCTATTTTTAACATCACTATTATGCATGCATGCATTCCTAAGGAAAGCTAAATGCTTGATTGTTTTTCTTAATTATGGAATGCTTTTCCCTATATATGAGTGTATTCCACTCATTCATTGTATCATATTGATCATGATCTATGTATCAATCATCAGCTCATTGGAGTAGTGTGAATATATTTTCTCATTCTTCCATATTGAATCTCTCTTCCTTTCTTGATAAGCTTTGTTTGTACTTGATTTAGCTAGATCTTCTGTGAAGGTTTCCATGAAACACTGACAATCGTAAGACTATTATCCTTGCAATCAGGTCTGTATCTATAGATATTGGCTTGTCCAACCACAAATAACCTCCATGCACACATGTTAAGATCAAATTAACACATGCATTCACCTCGTTGCTCCTATTGAAATGTGGGATGTCGAACATGTTTAATATGCCCGCTCGCTCCAATCCTCTAGCCCATACCTTTGGCATAGGGACGCTCTAGTTCATTGTTGGATCTATCCTCATTTCCAAGTAATGGTGCAGTGCAAGTTTAGGGAACTTCTTTGTGTTTGTGATATCATGATCTGCATATTTGAGTTGTGACACCCTCCCTAACATGTCTTCATCTATGATGGCCCCATCTGGGATGTCGAGCATTACCAATTCGTAGTAGGGAGTCTTATGCAATGTCATTGGTGGGGAATAATTCTTCCTTGGCAGCATTTAGTCTCAGGGAACCTTGGCTCTGACGATGATTCTATCAGAGTATCCTCAACCTCTGTTTCTACTATTTGCACTCTTGTTTGGGATTTCTTTGGTATGAGCATTGTTTCATTTGGTGGTGCCATCTATAATAACTAGTTACCAACGACAACTGCTTTAGCTTTGGGGTTTTGCTTGGCTCTACAATACGGTTCTCAGCTCTCTCTTACTCGCATGCAAATCTAAGTGACAATAACCAATACRKGTYRAYCCTTCRTGGTTGTTGTGCCCCTTCGCTAATTTTCCATGTTCCTTYTCTCATGAATTAATTGTCTAATCCRCTAGTGGTGTGATGAATGCTTGAATTAATGTTGCTTTATTTCCATATCTTCTGTTGGATTTGTGCCTTGTACTACCAGTCTGTCACAATTCCCGACGAATTTTTCCATTTATTGTTACACGTCATCTTTATGACTTGTCATTAACGCTCTTTAACCATCCTTTTCTCCCTTTTAATGCCTTTATCGATCATGGTGGTCATGTTTTGCGCATTTCTTCTATCTCTTCGTTGTTTCTTTTATCTGTGCAACACTCACTTTTTATGTGTAGTTCCTATTATTATATCTCCCTTACTTCTTATTGTCTTACCTTTGGTTTTCTTTTTCTTTCTTTTTCCCCTTTTTCCTACTTTTTCTTACTTTTTCTTTTTATTTTTCCTACTCTAATACAAAGGTTCTCGTGCAGGTCAGATTAGTGCATGGTAGGTAATTTTTCCTTATAAAGTTTCAACCGACTTCCATTCCTCATTTCTCTAAGTACTTCTCCATTCAACATTTTCAACTGCATAGTTCCTTCCTCTATCACATGCTTAATAACATATGTTCCTAACTAATGCAATTGAAACTTCCCTAGATGATGCATGAACTCACTGTTATATAGTAATACTAAGTACCCTTCTTGAATTTTTTTTTGTTTAATATGTAAATCATGCCATGCCTTTTCTCTTTCCTTCTAAACTTGTTGATGGAATCCTCTGAAAAATCGATCTTCCTCGAGCTGTAAAAATTGTGACAATCTCTCCTTTACTATGCCAAAGTCCAAAATATCAGTAATCGTTGCAACACATAGGATAAGCACAATAAAATTCATCGAAATTACTGATTATTTCCCAAAGAACAACCTAAAATGTGTCTATCCTGTCAATTTTGTATTTGTAGTCCTATATGCCCATAATACTGTAGGAACCCTTAAGTCTCAATCATCCCTTCCTACACTGCATATATTTTTCAGAGCATTCTTTAGAATTTTATTAGAAGATTCCACTGTCCCATTGGCCTGAGGGTGATATGGCATACTCTTCTGATGATGAATTTGAAATTCCCCAGTGAATGCTTCAATCATCCTATTCAGGAAGTGTGTTCCTTGATCACCAAGTAAAATGCACGAGCATCCAAATCGTGTAACTACATTCTCAAATAGAAACCTCGCAGTAGTCTCCATGGTACAGTAAATGAATGGTGCTATATTCCCATATGGTCAAATACTCTGTCATAGTGATTATATACTTAGCTCATGAACTTCTTGTTGGTGGATTGATCATTCCAACAAAGTCTATCGCCCATTCATCAAATGCATGCAATGTAACCTGTGGGTGTAAAGGTGTCTTATCCCTTCTGGATGGCTTTCCCACCCTTTGAAAAACATCGAATGCCTAACAATATTTTTTAGCATCCTTATAAAGTGCGGGGCACCATATCCCTAGGCATAAAATATTATGCACTATCACTTTACCTGCGTAGTTTCCTTCTACAATACCTTCATGCACTTCAGATAGGATCATTGGCCTTTCGTTCTCTAACACACATCGTCTCAATATCCCATCAACACCTAATTTGTATAAGTTCCCTACAATTAATTGATATTTTTTTTCCTTAACCAATAATTGTTTCTTCTATGCAACTATCATGTATGACGGGGCCATTCATGTACTTAAAAACTACACAATATCTGTGAAGTAGTCATCCACCATTTTAACTGCAAGTAAGTGTGCATCTGGCAAGTTTTCATCTAGATTCTCTGCATCTTCTCCCGATAACATTCAGGATAACTGATCTAGTCCTGCATTCAACTTCCCCAGTTTCACAACAACCTCAAAATCATATTCTTGTAACAACAACAATCATCCGCATATTCTCCCCCTCAACACTGGCTTGTTTACTAAGTACCTTAGTGAAAAATGGTTTGTATACATATTAAAGTGAGACCACAACAAATAATGTCCAAACTTTGGCATCACATATACCATTGTCAATCCTTCTCATTTTGTAGTAGTGTAATTATTTTATGCTATTGGCAACTTCCTTCTTGCAAAAGCAATTGGGTGCTCTATGTCTCCTTCTCCTAGTTGAGATAATATTGTGCCAAAATATATGGACAATGAATCCACATGAACATGAAATTCCTTCTTCCAATCTGGGAAGATAAAAATTGATGTAGTCAATAATTTTCATTTCAATGTATCCAACCCTTTCTGATAGTCCTCATTCCACTGGAACTTAGCTTCTTTCTTCAACAGTCTCTCCATATGTGTTGTAATCTGCGCATAACCCTTAACGAACTTCTTATAGTATCTTGTATGATCCATGGTTGCTCTCAACTATCTAACTGATGTGGGTGGTTGTATATCTAAAATCATTTCAATCTTGGAAGGATCCACTAATAAGCCCTGCTTACATACTACATGGCCCAACAAAATTCCAAAAGGCAAACAGAAAATTTATTTCTTCAAATTCAATGAAATCTGAGATTGTCTACATTTATCCAACATTAACCTAAGTACTTCCATGTGATCCTTCAATAGAATAAACATAGTCCAATCATCTAAGTACACTTCAAGGAACTTATGAATAAACTTCTTAAAAGCTGCTACAAGTACTCTAGCTCCTCCACGTGTAACAATTGTTACTCTAGGTCCTTCATTGTGTTTCTTGATTGATATCTTATGTACGTTCTAATTTGGGTTCTGGTTTAGATTCCCTATTTCATACCATTTCACAAGTAGTTGAGAAAATTATTTTGTCGCATGATCCAGTGCTCTACAATATGTGCAGGTTGTACAAGGATTCAGACAGTCCTAAGGTAAGTGTCTCGGTTGATTACAATTGTAACATATTATTGGTCCTCTACCTCCTCTACCAAAACTTCCTCTGCCTTGACCTCTACCAAATCATTCTCAGTTTCCAGGATTAAAGCCTCTCTGATTGTTATAATATGGCCCACTTCCTTATGTCACAACATTATCCTCTTGAATCCTATACATATCTGAAGTTTTCTCTCTCATCAAATTGAATGCACGACAATCCTTTTCTTCATACCTGACTAAAATCCAAAAGTTACAAAATAGATTCATTGGCGTACTATGATATTTTTGTAGTAATGGACACTCAGTCGGATGATATCCCCATTTCTTACATATTTCATAGTATCCCCCTACTGGTAGTGGATTTGGTGCTCCAGTCACCAAATATTGTGAAAATGTTGGGCATTCATTCTTATCGTGGCCTTCTATCCTACACTCGATACACCAAAATTGTTCCCACTTCTCCTTCCCTTTTGTAATTTATTCCAATTGAATTGTCAAGGCAGCTAACTGTATCTAGACTTGAATCATCCCCCCACCATCTCCTATAGAAGATGTTTCCATCTTCATTGCAATCTCTAAAGCTTCAGGTTGCAACAAAACCTTCTGTTGAATCAATGACCGACGAATGTGTGGTAGTAGTCATGCAATAAATCATTCTTGTTGTTGTTGGTCGGGAATTTGAAATGTCAATCTACCCATAAAATCCTTAAACCTTTGATCATAGTCCCAAATTGATTTAGTCTACACTTGTTTGATTTCCTTCAACTCTGTAATGTATTGTGACTCATATTTTTGCTTCTTGAACTCTTTCAATAATGCTTGTCTATTTTTCGCTAAAGTCCTTGCTTGTCCTGTAGGTTTTGTACTCTGTAATTTCATATACCATACTAATGTCCAGCCTCTAAATGTTGCTTCCAATTGTGTAATCTTCACAACTTCATCTTGGACATTCTTTGCAGCCCATATTGTCTCACATACAAATAGATTTTGTTATGGGTCCTCCGACCCAATTCCTTGGAACTCAGGCAGTCTCAGTGTGTTGTCTAACCCTTCCATGTTGTTTTGTGTAGTACCTCCCCTCGACGATGTTGGTTGAAGTTGACTCGGCCCACTCCTTCCACTGCTCTGGCTATTACTGCTCTGTCTTCCACTGCTAACTATAGGTTCTTTTGACAAATCCTCAAATGTTACTTTCGATCTAGGTGACACACACGGGGTCGTGGAATCGACATAGGATCCAGTCTGAGTAGGAATTAATGACTCTTATATTATAAGATTGAACTGAGAATACTCTTCCTCTCCTTCTATGTGTGGTATTTCAATGATCTAGTCTATTGCACATAGTTCTCTCCTCTCAAAATCATTGTGTGGCTCTCCTTTCTCAGCCCCAGTATTCAACCTCTTGTACCTTGTTCCACTAGGCAGTACTCCAAACTCATCTTCCTTTTCTGATACACCTTCTTCATTTCTCTACATCCTCAGTCCCTCCCTTCCTTCTTCATTTATTCCTTCATTCTTTCCTACCTTCATACCATCCTCTGGTCATCCCCCAGTTCCCCTATGTGCATGAAACCCCTTAGCAATCGAACTCTATCATCATCACACACTTGTCACACAACAACATATTTATCCAATTTCCCAAATGTTTTATAAATCTTCCACATGGAACCTTAAATAAATCTCTCTCTGCGACATTGTATGACTAGGTACAATCCACTACAAATTCCATAATATAACCCCCCAATATACTATTCAACAAAAAATCAACGGTGTGGGAGGTCTTGTTACTTGCAGAGTTCAATTGTCTTACCAACTCATGAGTCCAATTTCTCGACGTTGTAGTTTGATACCTTTTAGTATTCTCCACTAATCTTTCTAACCACTCAGTTAAGATATTCAAAAATTCACCAAAGGAAATCTTGTGTAGCTCTGCGTACACATACACTTTCATCCATTTCTCATCCGAGGATTTCTATTCTCTTTCCGAGCAAATTCGTGTTCCTTCCTTTCTATCCATTCAGTGTTCTATTTCTTAGTCAGTCTCCAAAACGTTCCCTCAATCAAAGATTCCAGGTCCCGACAACACAACCATTTGTTGGTGCATGGTTGTAAGACCCTAGGTTCATTTGATTCTACCAACAAACCCTATAGACACTGACCCTTTCATCATCACCTACATGCAAGTGAAGTCTCACCTCAGGCATCTATTAGGGATACAGGAACGAATTTTTTGCAGGGACGAGGGGTTGAGAGATATCATCACATTCAGTCCTACTTATCTACCTTATGCATTGTATGCTTTGTCCCTTTTCTCTTGATTATTTAATAAACTTTAATTATTCAGCATCCTTGTGACATAGATTGCAACATAAACTATTCAGTGTAACATTCATTTTTATTGTGCATCAATCAATTAATAAACATATCTAGATCTAGTTATGCATAAATAGAACATTCATGAACAATCGCATAAAAAGACATTCAGACATAGAATTTAACGTAGTTCACCCAAACTTTGGGCTATGCCCACAATGGTTGACTTCTTTCTTATTATTCGTGCAATCATCTCAAGCTTGCACATTGCGCTTACAATAGATACATCATGATTTACTTCTTCATCCTTCCTAGTCGCTTTGCAGTGCAAGCCTCTCTCTGCAAACCCTCCCTAAACCTTCAGACATAGACTCTCTCTCATTCTCAATCTATTCTCTCAACATCAACAACCTATTCTCTCACTCTAAGCGAACCTATTTGCTCAACCTCAACCTTCAGTATCTCAACTTTCAACATGAACTCAACATCCTATTATACCCGACCCATTACATCTTTATACATAGAATTTAAGGCTCAAAACCCTATTCTCTTATCCCTAAAACCCTATGAAAAATCATGCTTACAACTTATGACAACTAATTGTTCGGGTGTGCTTTTCCTTCCTTTGCGCATTCATGCTTCTTTTATATTCCCGAATGTTGTTCTTCATGCTTTTGCGTGTCTACCTTTTTGCATGCCTAAATGTATGTTATCTCTTATATAATATAGTTGGAGATTCTTTTCTACACATGAAATAAAGGATAGATGCATATGAGGAAGTGGTTTAAAGGAAAACTAGTGCCTATTAATATGTAGATGTTAGCCAACATAGTAAGACTAGGTAATTATCATACAAAAAATTGGCTTTTTCCTATCGATGAATTTATTTTTTAAGAAAATGAACAAGAAAATAATTTAAATGTGTTGGAACTTGTTAACCTTTCAGGTTAATTTCATAGTACACACTTCAATAGAAAAAGTACTCGATCTTTCTTTTGGAGATTGATAACACATAAATCGATAGAGATGGTTGGGTTGGAAGAGCTCAATGTGTAGCTATAAGTGTGCTAAAGGAGAACGCATTGTAGAAAATTTGATTTCATATCCAACATGTGATTGACCTGCCTCTTATCTTTTGAACACCATTATTTTTCAAGTTTTAAAATGTTTTTTAAACTAGACTCTGGGTCAAATTTGGATCGAGGAGAGGCAATTGAATTACTTAACCATCTGCCAATATGAGTTCTTAGAAACTTGGATGTTAGGTATAACTCTTATCACTATTGGAAGGACCTTTATCCTTTATCCTTATAATTCATTTTCACTTTACAACTAATAGTTAACAACTAGGTTCTTTTCTTCTTCAAGATGACATGTTGTATAAACTTGATATTTTTGTTCCTAATGGTCTTTCTCGTGAGCTCTTGATTAAAGAAGCTCCATTATCCTCAAGTGAGAGATAACAAGACACTTCAACAGCTACAAAGATACTTTTATTGACCATCCATCTATAAGAATGTATAGGTTTTTTATCACAAGTCTTCATTATGCAACCAATCAAACTTTCCCACTCAAAAATTGGGTTATACCATCCCCTACCAATAATATCGTTTAAAAATTGGGAATCCATTTCAATGGATTTCATTAATGGTTTTCCCATGACTCAATATCAACATGATTTTATGTTCATTATAGTGTGTCATTCTCAAAGATGGTTGTTTTCATTTCCTACACTAATACCATTGATGCTACTACAACTGCAGAGTTATTATTTAAATACATTGGATAAACATTGAACTTTTGGACCCTTTATTCCTGAACCATTTCTAGTGATCTTTGTGGAGGATGCTTGGTTGTGAGCTGCAATTTTCCACTTCATTCCATCCTCAAAATGATGGGTGAACTAAAGTTGTTAACATGACATTTGTACACGCACTTTGATTCTATCTTTAGAAAAAAGAACAACGGGATAAATATTTCACATCATTCAACACAGCTACAATCAAGCAACACCTACATATAGAGGATACTTTCCTTTTAAGATTTACTACAATTTTCAGTTTTTTAAAATAATCCCTTTAACACACAATGAACTCAAAGCAGAGCTTGATATTGTCTTTTGAAACTCCAACCTACAACTAAATCAATGGTTACAAACAAATTTGAAAATGGAACTATAATGTAAAATGTGAGATCTTAAGAAACTACTGTAATTTTCAACATCCAACAAGAAGTACTAACATTGTAGATAAGTTGGTACTATTTTCAAAAGTTGGATACAATCTTGTGCAATAATTTATCTCATGCATGAAATTTTACGTAAACGTCGCATTTTTCTCTTTTTGCAAACAATTCTAGTTTGGTATTATTCTATTATTCTATTGTTGTAATTTTCCCTTCATTTTCGTAGTTGCCTAATAGTGTAACCTAAAAGGTAAAGAAGGGAAAGAATGTGTTTGAGAGTTTTAGGTCTTACAGGAAATAAAAAATAGTTTTAGGTGATAGAAAATAAAAAAACAGTTTTAGGTTTTGCCTCCTCTTCAACGGTCATATAGAGAGCATCGAATAGACTATCCATGGCCTTATTCAGAAAACTGTGGATTTCCATTTCGGTCGAGTAAACCAAATCGATCAGTTTCCATGCCTCATAGTACACTTGTAAACGATCTCTTGAGACTCTCTCAAATGGGGGAGACAACCAGACGATTATAATGATTTACAATAAATATTTTGTTAATGAAATGTTTTCATAATAGAAAAATAATGTCAATATTAAGAATTAAGTTAAGTTACATAAAAAAACAAAAATTTTGATCTTAAAGACTTAATCTTGATAAGTACCATATAACTCACTAGTAGATGGTTTGGAAAAGATCACTAGTAGATGGAACTATACTTTGGTGTGTTTCAATAGTAGTGTTTGGTGAAGGGGAAAGCAATGTTGCTTGAGCCTTTTTTCCCTTATTACAGGATCTTCCATACTTATGTGATTCAATATCGGCTTCTTTTCCATATTTGTTTATTGGCCTTGAACAAGGAATAAATTTATCAAGCAAGCATGAACTTAAAAAAGTAAAATTTGAAATTGCTTAAGATCTTAAATGGAAATCAAATGGATACCATTTATACCTAAAAATTACTTATAATTTATTATGTAGTTATTGATATTTTAGATTGTTTTGTTGGATT
Source organism: Picea mariana (assembly GCA_032191745.1). Classification (NCBI taxonomy): domain Eukaryota; kingdom Viridiplantae; phylum Streptophyta; class Pinopsida; order Pinales; family Pinaceae; genus Picea; species Picea mariana. Next base: position 10,705 of record JASDQU010736451.1, read on the forward strand.
TCTGAGAGGGGGAGTGAATCAGTAATAGAGCAATTTAATCCTTTTTAACCATATAATGCAAGTGTTATATCAATTTAGCATTATCATCCAATATTTGCAGAGTAAATAAACAATGAACAATCATACACATACATAGTACACTAGTGTTTTTATGTGGAAACCCAAAGCGGGAGAAAAACAAAGAATGTTTTTTCTTATGTCTTGAAGAATTGCATTTATTGGAAGCATCAACTTCCTTTGTTTTCCAGCTGCAACTGGAAGGAGGCTCCAACCCCCTAGTTTCTCAGGCTACAACCTTAGGGAAGCTCCAACTCCCCAATTCTCTGGCTACAACCAGAAGGAGGCTACAACCCCCTATGTTCTCCAGCTACAACCACCTTTTCTTTCTCCGTCCAACCGCCATGACGTATAAGTAGAATGATGGACCCACTATCACACTATCACTGTGAGATATACTGTTGTAAACCTGTACCAATCAACCTGCACCAAACAACTTGTACCAATAACCTGAACCATGCATAAACTTGTAATCAAATTGTACCATAAATAAGTGCATCAACCATTCACCAACTTGTACCTCAACCTGCAAACCTTCCTTAACTTTAACAACAAGAGACTAACATTTTCATCAAACTTTACTTTAGTCTCACATGACTAGTTTTGGATTAGACAACAACCCTAACTTGAAATAATCATAACTATGTACATGTAATGAATAAAGATATGAAAATAGTATAAAATGTTCTTCAGTGTTTTTTATGCAATTCCTCCAGGTGTCACTACTTGGAACCTCTCAAAAAATGAGTTACAGAAAAAATGACATACCTTGTTGAATTCTGACATATTCTAGAGAGTGAACTTGTATAGCGTGCCCCGCATGGAATATTTGTTGTATGGATATGAAAATTGTACAAATAATACTACAAACTGTACTCTAACAAACACATTTGGTCTTACTGAATTTGGATCGGTTATGAAGAAGTTATGATGTTTTTACCCGAAACACATGTTTTAGACTAGTTTCAGGACTAGCCACAAACATTATTTTCCACGGAGTGTAACTCCAAAAATACAACAACCCACAAGTTGAATTTTTTACCAAAACTACTTGGATATGTTTCCTCAATGGCCTTCCAATTTCACATTCTGAATCATTCTAGAAAAAAATTTATTGCGAAAATGGTGAGATGACCATAAATAACATACCTTAGAAAGCATCATCAAAAGAATTTATCCTCCCTTGAATTTCGTCCTTCTTTACTTTACCTTCCCTCTGAAATTAGGCTTAGATATCCTTTGGTTACCTCAGTAACCTGTAGATATTCAATATGCTCAAGTGTGTTCAAAATGAGAGAGTCTTGCTTCTTATTTATACTCTCCAAGTAGCTTCCTTAGAAGCATCTTCTAGGTCACTTTGCCCACATAGCCACTTTGTCCACATAGTCACCTATGTCCAACTTTTCCCAATTTTCCACTTTTCCATGTATCCAATAGCCACTTGACCACTTAATCAATTTTCCTCATTTTAGGGTTAACCTTCTTATAACCACTTTCCATAATTAGAAAGTTCTCCATTTACTTTATTATTTAAATAATCCTCCTTGACTTTGTCACTTCACTTTATTATTTAAATAATCCTCTTTGACTTTGTCACTTCACTTTATTATTTAAATAATCATCCTTGACTTTGTCACTTCACTTTGTTATTTAAATAATCCTCCTTGACTTTGTCACTTCACTTTATTATTTAAATAATTTCTTCTTTGCAAGCACTTTGACTTCTTTGACCTTTCGGGGCTTCAAGCCAACACATGAGAGTTATCCAACTTCGTAAGGCCATAACTCTCAAACCGTGAGGAGTTATGTGATGTTCCACATACCACCAGAAATGGAATGACATGTACTATCCATCTAGAATAGTCTTACCTGAAAATATATAAAAACTCCTACCATTATACATCAAACAAACTTCGGTCCATTACCCAAACCTTTGTGCTACCAAAATTCACTATCGAACTTTCCTCAAGGGTTGACATCAATGAAAACTAACCCAATTAATCAACAATATCCCCCTTTGGAATTGATGGAAACACTCTAATGCAATACTGAAATCATATCACGCATGCTCCCTCTGGAACCATGCCTTCATCTTTGTGACCAATGCTCCCCCTCGAATCATGCCTCTGTCCTATGCATCTAATAAATATCTCCCCCTTTGTCATCAATGGAAAACATATCTTTCCATTTGGGGTTTCTCCCCCTAACTGACTTGTCTGATATCCCAACCTGAGTTGTCTTCTTTATGGTGCTTCCTCGTGTACATCTAAGACATATACGATAACCATTCAAAATCATTCATTTTGGACTAGAAATAACTCTGAGTCTCTGGCGAAGATACTCAAAGGCTTCCCGTGGAAGCGGTTTTGTAAATATGTCTGCCACTTGTTCGTTTGTGCCCACATATTCAAATCTGATGTTCTTTTCTGCAATTTGTTCCTGTAGAAAGTGATACTTGATTGGAATGTTCTTCATCTTGGAGTGCATCACCGAGTTCTTTGAGATACTGATGGCTCTTGTATTATCACAATAGATTGGAATGGGCTCATCATACTCAACCTGTATATATGTCATAGTTTGTTTCATCCATAGAACTTGTGTACAACATGTTTTTGCTGCAATATACTTTGCCTCGACTGTAGATAAAGATACCTATGATTGTTTCTTTCTTATCCATGATACTAAACACTCACCCAAGTAGAACATTGCTCCATTGGTGCTTCGTCGGTCATCAATTCAACCTTCCCAATCTGCATCTATGTAGGCAATAAGTGATAGATCCTTTTCTTTTGGATACCATAATCTAAACTCTTATGCTCCTTTGAGATATCTGAAAACCCTCTTCACTACTAATACATGTGATTCCTTTGGTGTTGCTTGAAAATGTGCCACATGTCCAACTGCTTGCATTACATCTGGTCTGGATGTTGTCACATATAGTAGGCTACCAATCATTGACCTGTATTGCCTCTGATTTGTAGACTTTAAATCATCATCTTTGCTCAACTTGCAACTGGTTTGCATGGGAGTGATAACTGGTTTGCAATCTTCCATTCTAGACCTCTTTAGCATTTCTCTAATATACTTGGTTGGAGAAATAAAAATTCATTGGTTTCTTTGACGTATCTGAAGACCTAGAAAGAAGGATATTTCTCCAAATATTGACATTTCAAATTCATTATGCATGTCCTTTGAAAACGTTTGTCTTAACCTGTCATCAGTACTTCCAAAAATAATATCATCAACATAAACTTCAATTAATAAAATACTATCTTGAGTTACCTTGATGTAGAGTTTGTTGTCTGCACTTTCTTTTCTGAACCCTGTCTGTTGTAGATATTTATCCATTCTAGAGTACAATGCTCTAGGAGCCTGTATTAGACCATACAAGGACTTCTTTAATTTACACACATAATTTGCATTCTCTGACAACTGAAATCCTTGTGGTTATTCAATGTAGACTTCTTCTTCAAGTTCCCCATTCAAAAAAGTTGATTTTACGTCCATGTGATACACTTTAATATTTTTGGAGCAAGCATAAGATAAAAGGAATCAAATTGCTTCCATTCTAGCTACTAGAGAAAATGTCTCTTCAAAGTCGATTCCTTCAACCTGTGCATATCCTTTACATACCAATCTAGTTTTTCTCCTTGTAACCTATCCACCTTCATTCAATTTATTCTTGTATACCCACTTTGTGTCTATCACATTCTTATCCTTTGGTCTTGGAACCAATTCCCAAGTCATTTTTATTTATTTGATCTAATTCTTCATCCATGGCCTTATTCCAAAATTCATCCTTGTTGGCCTCTTCAAATCGGGTTAGTTCAATCATAGATGAGAGTGCTAGGTGTGTTTGTTCTGATGAATGAGTTATTCTTCTAGTCTCAACTCCTGCATATTTGTTTTTGATAATCTGATATGAAGGATGATTCTTCTATACTCGTCTTCTAGGTGTCTTTGGAGGCACTTACTGAATTTGATCTTCTTCTTCTGTCGGGTCCTCTTCATCTTCCCCTTCTACTTATTTTTCATCTTCTTCTTCTTCTTTGTAAAGTTGTTCCATTGATTCATTTTCTTCTTCCTTTAATTCTTGTCTACCTGTTTCATCAATTGTTACGTTGATGCTTTCCACAACTTTGTTCAATATCAGGTTCTAACACTTGTATGCTTTCCTTGTACTTGAAAAACCAACAAGTACTCCTTTGTCCACATGAGAGTCAAACTTTCCCATTCTGCCATCTTCTCTTTTGAGGTAGCATTTGCTTCCAAAAACTTTGAAGTGCTTCACATTTGTTGGTCTTCCTTTCCATAGCTCATAGCGAGTTTTGTCAATGTTGTTTCTGAGCATAACTTTGTTTTGAATGTGAATTTTTGTATGCATTGCCTATGTCCAAAATATATCTGTCAATTTGGAATCCATTAGCATTGTTCGAGCCATTCCCTATATTGTCGTGTTCTTTCTTTCAACAACCTCATTCTGTTGAGGTGTCCTAACAATGGAGAATTTCCTTTTTATTCCACGCCTACTGCAATAGTCCATAAATTCCTTTGAAGTGAACTCTGCTCCATTATCAGATCTCAANTTGATTTTTGAATCCATTTCATTTTCAACCATTTCCTTGTAGACCTTAAATTTTTCAAAAGCTTCTGACTTATTCCTGAGAAAGAAAACTGCAGTCATTCTTGTATAATCATAAACTAATAACATAAAGTATTTCTCACCTTTTAAACCCTTTGTTGTAGTTGGTCCAACTAGATCAGTATGCACAATTTCTAGTGGTCTTGTCATTTAATATTCTTTTGATTTAAACCTGGTATTTGTTTACTTTTCTTGTTGATAATGCTTGCATAAAGTGTTGGTTGGTTTCGTGATATGAGGAATTTCTCTAACTGCTTCCCTTTTGCTGACTTTGATAAGGTTATCAAAATGTATGTAACCCATTCTTCCATTCCATGGTCAACTTTCATATTCATTTCCTAGGAAACACTTTTCATTTCCAATTTCACTTAATACATATATGTTGCTTGAAGTTCTTGCAGTTGTTGCAATCCATTTTCCTGAACCTTCTTTTCTTATCTCGTACTTTTTTGAATCGTAAGTAACTTTATGATCTCGGTCACACATTTGCTACACACTTAGAATATTATGTTACATATCTTCTACTAGTAGAACCTTTTCTCCCTTGGTATTCTTGTTCCCAATTATGACTGTGCCTTTTCCAATGATTTTAGTTGAATCATCATTTTTGAAGGAGACCGATCCATCTATTTCCTTTCTTAATGTAAGAAACATGTCTCTATCACCTGTCATGTGTTTTTAACTACCACTGTCAACACACCAACCATGTTTCTTCTGCTTATCTTGTAGAGCAAGTGTGCATTCTTCATTGATATATTGATTCTACTTTCTTATCCAGGTCCTTTTCTGAGGTTCCTGTCTGTGAATGTTGTTGTTCTGTTGTGGTTCTCTAGGAAGGACTATCATTCTACAATATTTGGCCATGTGTCCAAATTTGTTACATTTGTAGCATTCCACTTCAGTGCTCAAAGATTCAAACCTGTTGTAACTTCTTCTCTGTGTTTCACCAGGCCTTCTTGGATAACCCTTTTGTGTATGAATTTAAAAGTTGTTTATGTTCCTATTGTTATCTCTGCAATTCACATCTTTATGTCCAAAATTATTACATGCATAACATAAACCAAAAAATATAGTTTGATACCTGGGAGTTGAAGATATTCTTAAAGGAGGTACTCTTATGAGTCATTCTTCTTCCTAAGGCCTATCTGTTTCTGTCGGTCATTGATTCTGAAATATGAATCTTCTCAGTGGAGGAGTGTCCCTATAATTTTGTTTGTAGACCTTTCTATCCCCTTTGATTGTTTTTGCATATCTTTTTGGATATATTTCTTGTTCTGTTATTTTGGAGCTTTATCCCTTTTATGTCTGATTGTATCCAAGTCCAGACTTGTCATGATGAGGTTTTTGAATGCTGATAATGTCATTCAAAACTTTTGAGCTATTCTGCATATTTTTATTTTGAAGATCCTTTCTTAATGTGACAATTTATGCTTTCAAATTTCCAATGATCATGTCTCTTCCTTCTAGTTGTTCTTTGAGTGCTTATTCAATTCTTTTATGTTCTTCAATTTGAACCTTCAAATTTGTGATCATTTTTTCTAGTTCCTGAGTCTCTTCTTTCCTGTCTAGTTTCGCTTGTAGTTTTCTTTTTTTCTTCTTTTGTCTTCTGATAACTTCTATGGAACACAACAATTCTTCTCGTTAGTCAACTTCTTCCTCTTCATATTTTTCTTCGGCCTCTTGATATTCTTCTTCATAGACTTCTTTATCAGAGTATTCTACTGCCATGAATAGAAATTTTTCTATCTCACTCTCACTAACTTCATCTTCATCTGATGATGAGATGTCTTCTTTGGTGCATAAGATTTTATTGAAAACTTTCTTTTTGGTTCTTTTACCTTTATATGTTTGTTTTCTATTTGAGTAACCTTCATCATTTCTCTTTTTCTTATGAGGACATTTGTTAGAAAAATGACCAATACCATCACAATTAAAACAAATCAAAGGAAGCTTATTGTTGGCACAGGGGCAGACCCAGGGTTCAACTCCAAGAGTGCACCAACAATCCCTAACTACTGGCCCTTTTGGCAACACCTGCGAGGCAGATGTAGTCTCACCCAAAGTAGTTATGAGGGGGTTGTAGGACAGAGATGTCTACAACCAAAGGGAATACCAAGTGGATCCAATACAAGAACAATACAACATTTATATATCACTTACCATCTCAGATCTACTCTGCAAAACTATCTATCAGATCTAACACAATAATGCAATAGTAGTATATCAAATGAGAAAGAACAGAGCATCAATCACACACAACACAAGATATACGTGGTTCACCCTCTCTCTAGGGATACGTCCACAGAACTGTGCTTTATAATATATTAAGATGAAGCATACAGTTCTTGTCTGCGCTCTTAGCTAGCAGATCTTCTTTCTTCTCCTCTTTGTCTATACCCTTCCTTCACACCCAACTGCAGGACTGATCTATGCACCCAACTGAAGATCTTACAATGCCAGAAGGCTCTTACACCGAGCACTTCTCTCTCACACAACAATACTCACTCATGCCAATAACAGCACTAGAACCCACAATACCAACAACAACCCATCCCAGGTCCTTTAGACATCTATTTATACATTACAATAGTTCTCGGACACCCTTAGGTTGAAACCTAAGTGTCAAAACCCTAGATACCAAAACCCTAGGTTTCTAAAACCCTAGGTCAACTTGACCCATGTTTTTAGGGCTTCTCTAGCCTATCTTTCCTTCCTTCTCACGTGGTGCTCCCAAGCATCCAATAGTGGATTTTTTTTCTTGTTGAGTTGTCCACGATCCGTCTTCCTTGTTGATCTGTCATCCTTGATATTCTCATCCAATGACTTGTTGTTTCTTACTTTGCTCCGTTTTTTCTTCTCTTTTTCTCACTTCGACCTAGTATCAGTCACCATGTCTTCCGCGCAGTTCACATTTCGCCTTTTCTTCCTTGATCTTCGCTTGTTTCCATAACCAAGGGCCAACAGGCCCCCAAAAATCACCTATGACTCGTCCCGACGCACTTCAGATCTGATCCTTATGCAGACTGTCTTTTTTGTGTCTGGTACCCAGTTTCAACTGCACCTAGTACCTAGACCCTTTTCCTTTTTCTTTTAATGGGAGCTACGAGGCAGTTGGTTGTCACAATACAATTTCAACCGGCTCCCATTCACTAATCCCTCCTTCCATTCTCCATTCAAAGTCTTCAACTGCGTAGCTCCTCCTTCTGTAACCTAGGAAACCTTATAAGGCCCAAGCCAATGCGTTCTGAACTTTCCTGGATGCTTCATGAACTTACTATCATATGCCAATACCAAATCACCTTGCTTAAATGCCTTCTTTTTTATGTGTCTGTCATGGTAGGCCTTCTCTCTTGCTTTTTGAACATGTTGGTGGAATCCTGCAATAAATATGTCTTCTTCCAGTTCGACCAACTGCACAAGCCTCTCTTGCATAGCACCAGTGTCATCCATATCTATAAAGGCTGCAATTCTCAGACTAGGAACCAAATATTCCATGGGTACAACTACTTCTAGACCATAAACCAATTTGAAGGGGGTCTGCATGGTCAATTTCTTACAAGTGGTTCTATAGGCCCATAATACTACTAGTACTCTCAAATCCCAGTCATCCCTATTCACACTGCATATCTTCGTCAACGTTGTCTCCAAGATTTTATTGAATTCTTCAACTGTCCCATTTTCTTGTGGATGATAGGGTGTGCTCTTCTGATGGTGAACTTCAAATTCCAGAGTCAAGGCTTCAATGGTCTTATTTATGAAATGTGTGCCTTGATCGCTCATAAGGATCTTCAGGCATCCAAATATGGTTATGATATCATCAAATATGAAGCGAGAAGTTGTAGTTGCACTGCAATCCTTAAATTCTCTTTCTTTTGCCCATCTGGTCAAATACTCAGTCACAGTGATTATGTATATAGCTCTTGTGCGCTTCCCTCGTGGGTTTATAGGTCCCATGAAGTCAATGGCCCATTTCTCAAATGCTTGTAGGGTCAGTTGTGGTGCTAAAGGAATTTCATCTCTTCTGGATGGTTTCCCAACTCTTTGACATGCATCATAGGCTCTATAATAATCCTTAGCATCTCCGTGTAGAGTAGGCCACCAAAGTCTAGCCCTAAGAATATTTCACGTTGTTTCTTTCCCTGTGTAGTGTCCTCCTGTGATGCCTTCATGTGCTTATGTGAGGATCAATGGTCACTCTTCTTCCATAACACACCTTCTCAATATCTTTCCAGGTCCCATGTTGTATAGTTATCCATCTATAAGTGAAAAATATGCAGCACATACTACCAACTGTTTCTTCTGAATAATTGTATAGTCACTAGGTGCCATTCCTATTGATAGGAATTGGATTATATCTACGAAATGATCATCAATTTTTATAATGGCCAACAACTGTGCATCTGACAGTGTATCCTCCAAGTTAGTAGGCTCTTCTCCATGTTCCAACCTCGACAAGTGGTGAGGACCTTTGTTCATTCATCCTGGCTTAACCATAATCTCAAAATCATATTCCAGAAATAGCAGAAGCCATCTGCATATTCTTCCCCCCAACACTGGCTTGTTGACTAAATATTTCAGTGCAGAGTGATCAGTAAACATTTTAAATTGTTTTCCCAACAAGTAGTGGCAGGAAATTATGCAACGCATACACCATGGCTAACCCTTCTTTCTCAGTGGTGGTGTAATTAATATCAGCTGTTGATAGATTCTGCTAGCAAAGGATAACGGGTGGTCGATGTCTCCAGCTCCCAGTTGTGCTAACACATCTCCTAATGCAATGGAAGATGCATCGACATGCACATGAAACTCCTTACTCCAATCTGGGAAAACCAAAATATGCGCAATAACCATTTTTTGTTTCAGTGTGTCGAAACTCTGCTGGCATTCTTCTGTCCAATGAAACTGACAGCCTTTCTTCAAAAGCTTCTCCATGGGTGTTGTAATCTGTACAGAGCCCTTTATGAACTTCATGTAGTATCCAGTGTGTCCCAGCGCAGTGCGTAACTTGTTTACTGAAGTAGGAGGGGGTAGATCGACTATAATAACAATCTTGGATGGATCTACCAACAATCCCTGCTTAGACACAATATGACCTAACATCACTCCGAAGGGTGAAAATAAGATGCATTTATTCAAGTTTAAGGAAATATGACTCTGTTTGCACTCATCCAACATTAGTCTTAAACATTCAATATGATTCTGCAAAATGCTGAAAAACAGTCCAATCATCAAAATATGCTTCACGGAATTTATGTAAAAACATCTTAAACACTTCGAAGACCACCCTGGAAAAGATGGCTGGTGCATTCTTCAATCCAAATGGCATCATTGTATACTGGTAGGATCTCGATTCTGTTGCAAATATGGTCTTGTAGCAATCTTCCTTGGTAATTTGGATCTGATGGTATTCTGAAAATCCATCTGTAAAATAATATACCTCCTATCCTCCTACATTGTCTAACACTTCGTCAGTAAATGGTGTAGGGAATGGGTCATGCAAACATGCATCATTCAACTTCCTGATATCTATGCAGATCCTGATCTCTCCTATCTTTTTGTCTTGTACCACCATAGGGCTAATCCATTCTGACTCTTTGACAGGTTCTATGATTCCTGCTTCCAGAATTCTATCGAGCTCAATTTTCACTTTCTCCTTATATTTAGGATTCAATATGTAAGGTCTCTGTTTGACTGGACTGGCATCTGGTTGCAAAGGGATTCTAATCTCCCCCATAGGCCCTTTAATACCCTTAATATCAGTGAACTTGTTTAGAAACAAGTCCTGATACTCATGTAGCAACTCTGTGATCTTGTCAATAGTGGCAACATCCCAATAATCTCCAACATTTGCAAGTTTTGGTGTCTGCTCTGTTCCAATGTTGACTTTCTTGATCTTGATCAGTTGTCCAATGAAAGGTAGTTCAACTCCTATTCCTTCTATGTCTCTTTGGCCTTCTGTTTCGGTGATGTTCACATTCCTTGGATCATCGTCTTCGGCTGCATTGATATTGTAACAACCTTGCAACTTCTGAAGGGTCATAGTCCATTCATCCTCTTCTTTCTCCAAATGGAGGCTAGGTGCCTCCTCGAACACATTCTTTCTTACGACTTGTGATGTTTTATCTACTGTAGGATATTAGATTTCAAACAAAAAGGTAGTTACAAAGTTCTGGGTCATACCTTCCCAATCTGCAATGATGAGGCACAGTTCTTCTTGTAGGTACCAGTTGATTGGGGTTGTGTCCATCATTTTTATGAATTTTTTCACCCACTGTTCTTGAGTGATGTTGCTCCAGGTTTCCTCACAACTTCACACATGGTCCTTTGGACATATTCAACCTATGTATCTAACTTTGTAGCTTTCTACTTGGTCTGAAAATCGTGCTGTCATCAAAGCGCGACATTGTACCTAGTCTGTAATATTGTTTTTGTGTGTCCCCCACCATCTCGCTAGAGATGATTTCATGGCCTCATCCATTGCCAATAATCTTTGTTGTGTTGGTACAATTTCTTCAAAGTTCACCAAGAATTCTTCTAAATGATTCAGACTGTCAAAGGTGGGCAAGTTACTTAATGTTGTGTCAATCCAACGAACTTCTCGGGTTAATCTAGCACATCTCCTTGTAGATACTTCATACATTTTGTTCTTCCAGTTCTCCAGTGCTTCTTCTAAATCTAATGAACATGCGTTGTCACTTCGCCAGCTCAAATTCCCATCCGTCGTAGGATTAATGTAGTCCTGATTTCTAGCTGTTAATTTGTATATGTTTTCTAGTTCATATGCGTGGTCTTCTTCTCTGATGGATTCTATGTATATATAACCTTCATCGGGATATAAAGGTGCGATGAGCCTAAGGCCATCTCCTTCAAATGTCATTTTTATTTTCTTTAAATCAACCAAAGTGGAATTATTGAAAGCCCAATCAATTCCTAACAGCGCAGGGTAAGGACAACTATCACCAACTATCTCAATCACCTCGAAGTCTGCAAATGTCCTTACTCCGTTGATGTCCACAGGGACATGTTCCAATCTTCCAAAGGGGATTACTGCCTACTGGTTATCCATCCTAAGCCTAATAGGGGAATATATCAACTTAGTCTTTCCCATCAGTGCCCAGGTTTGCTTCGTCATGACATTGACTTCCGACCCTAAGTCGAGGACCACATAGTCTGTATCATACTCTCCAATTTGAGCATTAAGGTGTAGTTCTTTTTTTGTCCTTATCCTTTTTGAGACTTGGTGTACTTATTTATTCAGTAAGGGTTCTATCTTTCCTAGCTTATTCTTTCTGACCAAATTTTGCAGTTCTTGTATGGATTTCTCATCTTTGATCAACTCTATAAACATATACAAGAAACTGACAAGTTTACTCACCTGTTTTCCATCTTCGGGCGAAGCAGACTGATCAAATGCCAGAGGCATTCCACATTCTCTTACTTCTAGTCATGTCTTCTATGAAGCAACTTGGTCTCTCCCGAATTCTTTTCTTGCCTCCTCAAATATTTGTCTTGCTTTCTTTGCATCAAACACTTGTGTCTTCTCTGTAGCTTTCCTGACTCCTGATTCTTCTGTAGTATTTCCTTGGGTCATTATGTCTTCTCCTATAAAAATGCCTCCTCTAGTGATAACAACAACTCTGGGATATTCTCTGCGAGGTTCTTCTTTGATTAGTTGTATTTGCAGGTTCTGCTGAGGTCCCCATCTCTCTTGAAGTTTAGCCAGCAATGCTAGACATTCCTCGATAACATGCTCGAAGGAGTTGCAATAGCTGCAAGTGGTACTAGGGTTCTAACAGTCCCTTTCCAAGTGTCCTGGTTGTGTGCAGTTATAACAGATTATCTATCCTTGACCTTGACCCATACCTCCTCCTCTTCCTCTTCCTTGGAATCCACCATGAGGGTTGAAGTTTCCTCTCCCAGGGGATTTATATTGCGCAATGCTTCCTTATTGTTGTACTTCACCTTGAATTTTGTATATATCCCTCGAAATTTCATGCATGAGATCATAAGCCCTACAATCCCTGTCATCATGTCCTACCGACTTACAGAACATGCAATACATATTTTTCCGTGTCTGGAAATATTTTTGTAGATAATAACATTCACTATGGTGATGTTGATTTCTACATACGTCGCACCAAGGTAGGGTAAATTGCTTCAAGGGGCTCATATCTCTAGAGGCCAAGTATTCATGGAATAGGGGAAAATACTCCTTGTCATGGCCTTCTAATTTTCATCTGATACACAATATGTCTTCTCTTTTATATTTTCCCTTGTCTTTCTTCATATCTTCAACCTGCAATGACAAACTAGTTAGCTGACTCAAGATTTGACTCATACTTGAGTTGGATTCTCCCATCGAGGTTGATTCTAACTTCATGGAAATTTCTAGTGCCTCGGCCTGTGAAGTAATCTTCTGTTGCATCAGAGGGACTCTGATATGTGGCAAGAGGGAAACAATGAACCATTCCTTTTTCTGCTCATCTGGGATATAGAAACTCAAGTGGCCCGTCAAGGTTTTAAACCTCTGATCGAACTCCGACTTGGGTTTCTTGAATTCAAAAATTAGCGCGTTTTTTATCTCATTCAGCGGTTTAGGCTGGGAAATTCCCTTAACAAACTTCATGTACCAACTCAGTGCAGGGTCTCTTAGGGTAGTACTAAACTGAGCTCATTTGACAACTTCGTCGGTGATGTTCTTAATACTCCATATGGCTTTGCATAGAAACCTGTGCTAATCAGAATCTTCATATCCATCTCCTTTGAAGGTGGGAAACCTCATCTCATCTGCCATATGTATTCCTAGGTTTCCTACTACTAGTAACAATGCTTTGAGCACTCTGGTGACTCTGATTACTCTGATTGCTTAATGTTGCTGGAAAAACAATAGGATTAATAATACTTACTTCAGTAGTCGGCACAGTTCCTGAATTTTTTGGCTCTTCTCAGCGAGGTTCCTCTGTCCTATCGGATTTTGAATGCTCTTGTTAAGAACCTAAATAGATCTACCAATATAATCACCACAATTACTGAATACAAAATAGATCCATAGAGCAAAGATAGAAGAAGCCACACTTTATTATTACCAAACCCTNAGGGCAACACCATACAATGGATCCTATTATGGAAGGGATCCTCTCCTGTTCACTTGCCTCTTCGAGGGGGCATCCTCCTATTGAGCTACTGCTCCAAATACAATACTTCTATACTTCTTTATATAGCTCTCCCTATATCCTAGGAACCTTCTAGAGAGCCTTCTCACATTTATTACATCCAACTACCATAGTGGTCTTTATTAATATAGTGGACCTAGTCCACCTTACATTGAATGACCACATTCCCATATATTAAATGACTTCCACTAATAACACATAACAACATTCCCATTGGGTACTTCCCTAGGTACCCCATATTACCTCCCTAGGTATACCACATTCCATCCCCCTTCACATGTTTCGTCCTCGAAACATTAGAAGAAACCATACAATATGACCGGCTAAGCA
>JASDQU010736451.1:44924-72213 GCA_032191745.1 Picea mariana
ACCTTTGTTCTACCGGAATTTTCTACATGACTTTCTTCAAGGGTTGACATCAATGACAACCAATGCAATTAATCAACAAAATAGTGAGTTAAACAATTATTTCACTTGATGATGAGTGACATAATATAAATGAGAGGCCAACTATGGTGTAGTGTCTATATCAATTTTAGTCAAAGACTTTTCATATTCAAGGTGAAGTTGACTTTTAATAATTGGAGGGAATCATTTTCTTTGTTTTTATTTATGTAAACCTTCTGATCTCATCACTAGCCTAAAAAATTGGTGTCATCTCATTAACAAGAGACATTTATCATGATCAAATGTGTTTTGATAATCCACACCATTGCAACATCCTTGTGCTCCTTGATTGGTACTCAAATTTTTCATCTCCCTATGTTTATATTCCATTACCTTATTTCTTAAATGACCAAGGTATGAGGATGGAAAACCTTAGTCATCTAAAGAGCATTTGCCCCTTGAATATTCATGTAAAGAACCATATCATTTCATAAACAAGAGGAACACAACCAAATCCATTCACTTTCAAGTTGTCCAATCCTGTAATGAATGATCCACATTTTGAGTAAAAATAAGAATCCACCTACTAAATACATGATTTAATTGCACTAATATTTCATGAAAGATAATTTCACAGTTCCTCATACATAGAGGCATCACTTCCTATAGATCCTTGCAATTGCAAAGTGTAGAATTATCTATAATCTCCCCACATCCTCACCAAATTTTTATATTTTTCTTCATTTGGTAGATATTTAATAACAAAAAATGTAAAATGACTATTACTTCAAAAATAATTTGAATACCAATAATAATTATGTATGTTTAAAAAGTGTATTATACCTTTAAAATTTCATCATGTCGAGTGAAGATTTTTCTTGAAATTGCTCCATCGGATTTCCCATTGTTGAGAACCATATACTCATTTTTTTATGATGAATTGATTCCCCAAGCTTACATGCAACTCCAATTCTTTCTAGCTTATCATAAAGTTGAATGAACTTTTCTTTATCAAGCCCCTTAGTTGGATTTTTCTTGTCAAAATCTTGTGTTATTATCTGAATCTCACAAAATATTTTCAAAACAGTTTCAACTCTAGAATGAAGAGCACAATATACCAGACTGGACATTGATCCAAGTATCATCAATAATTTTCCAAAAGTTACATTTATATACTAGCTAAACATGGGATAGTTCTTAACAACAATAAATGAACTACCATGTAAAGATGGTTCTACATCAATGATGCAAATATCAACTTGGTATAGCCATCCTTTACTTGAATTTAATGTAGGGTTTAATTATGGAGATGTAAAATTACATAAGGATTAGCATATAATTACTAAAAACACAAAAACGGATACAACAATTTACCCAAATTACCAAAATTAATTTTGAATACATTAACTAAAATTTTGCAATTGAACTAATGGTATCTCCTTCTTGAATAGAATGTTACTTTGTAACCATGTGTATATCTCTTTTTGAACATGTGCACCATGGAAAAAAATTATTCCCCATTGGTGACATTTTTACATGACATAGTAACTAGCAAGTTGCAACAAGATCAAGGCACTGAAACAATTTTACATCCACTACTGTACCATCACTCATTATAATGTCATTCTGACAAAGCATTTTTATTTGTTCCATTAAGTTGTCCTCATATTTTGGATCAATAACATGTACTTGAACCTACTTGTATTCCTCTTTTCCATCCCATTTTCCAATGCTTAAATACAAAACACTAAACCATTATCCTGTAGAAGTTCAAGTAATATCTCACATACATGTCCACCTCTATCATACTGGAGACAAGAATCAATACCAATTTTAAAAGTCACATCTACAATCATTTCACCAAATCTCTTCTCATACGATTCAACCATATAAGAAGCATATTCCCTTACCTCTTTGACCATAACTCCAAAGGTAAAACCATCAATTCTTTCCCAACCCATATTTAATTTCTCAGCTTTATTACAACCATATTTTCATTTCCTTGCAAATTGATGTTGCATTTACTCCCTTAAATAAACCATTATTTTCAATGCGCTTTATACATTGTAATGTATTATGAGTCACACTTGATTCAATAAAAACTCAACCCATGTTCCTATGAGTGGATTCCTTATGGATATCTTCCACAACAACTGAGCAAATAGTTTCAAGAACTCCATCTAAATACTCAATTAGATCTTCAACTTTATAACTTGCAGCAAAATTACTACTTAAGTAGTTCTCATTTGCAACAATAATGTCACCTTCTTCCATATTCTCAATTGTTTTACCATAATACCAACTACCAAGATCCTTCAATTTATGGTTTCCCTCTTTAACTCTCTAGTTAAATAATCCTGACCACTTCCTGAGATCTAATATGTTTTTTCTTGAATGATGAGCCACATCTCTTCTACCATATTCAATGTCCAATTGCATGTTAAAATAACATGAATGGCCATCTAGTTGTATAGGATCTAGTAATTATGAAGAAACACCAATATTTTGTTGGTCATTCTGTTCAATGGGAACCGATGGAGTCAAAGAATCTATTGTGTTTCCCTCTGATTGGAGTCAACTATTTTTTTTCTCCAACTAGGGTGAACTAAAGGACTATGTTGTGTGGTCCCAAATTATAGGAACATCAAAAGCGTCATTTTTTGGGTAGAGCTTGTTATATTCCTTGCATGTGTGGGGGGGGTGAGTCAGATTCGATGTTATATTATTAGTGGTTTTCTAAATTAATCCCATATTAATGGATTAGGGTTTTGGTAGATGCAGAATACCTAAAATATTTTATTATGAATGGTGAAATTAATACAATGAAGAGTTGAGAGGTGTGGCACCAAAGAAGGTTGGTTTTCTCTCAGTTAAGGGTTTCTAGCATAAATATTTGTGTCCTATGTTTATGAGCCATTGATTATTTTTTTTTTCTTACGAATCTATATGCATTTCTTTTCACATGTTAAAACTTACATGTGGTATCAAAGCATGTTTAAAGTTTTAGTGGGACACCTTTGTTGCTGAGGGTTTGGCTTGATATTGATAGATCAAGTTTATCTTGGGTCTGTGATAAACCTAGGTTTAGTGGGAGCTTTGCAGTGGTGATGCATGTGTTGAAATAGAATGGAAAGAAGTTCTAGAATCGATATTGAGAAGTTCAATGGTAAAAACTTTGAGCTATGGAAGCTCAATATGGAGGACCTTCTTGTAGACAAAGAACAATGGATCATTGTGGATCCTGGTACACAAACTACTAGTACTCAATCTACTAGTATGTCGAAAGAAGATTGAGAGAAGCTAGATAGAAGATCAAGGAGCACGATTTGAATTTTCCTGGAAAATTTGGTGTTACTTATTGTGTTAGGAGAATCTACAACCAAGGAACTATGGGATAAGTTTGGGAATTTGTATCAGTCAAAGTCCATGGTAAATAATTTGTTTCTTCAAAATAAGTTGTATCATATTAGGGCGGAAGATGAAGATTTTGTGGTAGAGCATCTAAATTCCTTCAATACTCCGGTAAGTCAACTTGTCTATGTTAATATTATGATTATAGAATAAGATAAGTGTATTACTTTGTTATGTTTTTCTCCAGAATCCTGGGATAATCTAGTTGTAGTAATTGGTATTACCACTCAATCTACATCGAAGTATGAGGATGTAGTTTCATCCTTGTTATCATAAGAGATAAGGTGGAAAACTATGGATAGTTATAGCACAGATGCTTTATATGTGAGAGGTCATCCCCAATATAGGAATAAAAATAAGTCTTTAAGGGGGACATCTAAATCTAAAGGTAGATCTGAATCCCTAGGAAAATATTTGATAAAATTCTATAAATGTGGTAAATTTGGGCATTATAAGAATGATTCCAGGTCTAAGAAAGTTGATAAAGCAAAGGGATAGGAAGATGCATTTTCCACAATGGAAACAAAATTCCACAGAAGGAGAAGGTGATGTTCACATGGCATCTACAAGTACACATGCAAATCATGATGTATGGTTGATCGAATCAGATGCATCATTTCATATGACTCCTTACAGGGAGTGGTTCAATGAATATGAAACGTGTGATGGTGGTGATGTCTTCATAGGAGATGACTCGACAACCAAAATCATGGGATGTGGAAGATTTAAGTTGTTGTCGAAAGATGGAAGGATTAGAGCTCTCCATGGATTTCTGCACATTCCAAATCTAGCCAGAAGCCTAATATTTGTAAGAAAGTTGGATGATGCAAGTGTGGATACTTTAATGAGAAAGGGAACTTGCAATATGATACAAGGAGCAATGGTATTTATGAGGGGAGTTTGGTGTGGAAATATGTACAGGTTATTGGAAATCACTTATATTGATGAGTGTAACAATTCTATTATACCTGAGAAGAGAAATAAAGAAGATATGATCCATACTATCCATAGAAAGAATACCATCTTGTGGCATCAAATACTGGGACATATTGGAGAAAATGGCATTCGACACTACACGGTAAATGCATGGTTAAAGGTATGTCTAATTGCACCCTAGATTTTTATTTCTGTGAACATTGCATATATGGTAAATAAAATAGAGTAAGATTCCCATATGGTGCTACAAGAGAAAATGGGATCTTAGAGTTGATACACCATGATTTGTTTGGACCTATACTTGTTCCATCACTAGGTAAATATGTGTATTATGTTTCGTTCATAGATGATTTCTCAAGGAAAACATGGATTTATTTTCTTAGGAAGAAATCCTGAGGTGTTTGATAAATTTAAAGAGTTTAAGGCTTTGGTAGAAAATCAGACAGAGAATAAAATAAAGGTGTCGAGGACAGATAATGGTGTAGAATTCTATGGGAACTAATTAGAAGAGTTATGTAAGAAGTGCGGTATAGAAAGGAAGAACACTACCCCATACACACCTCAAAAGAACGGGGTTGTAGAAAGGATGAATAGGACGTTGATGGAAAAAGAAAGGAGCATGCTCAATGGTGTCAAGTTAGGATAATAATTTTGGGTAGAGGCAAAGGGTATTGCATGTTACCTGGTAAATAGATCACCCTCATCAGAATTGATGGAAAAACAATTGCATGAGGTATGGACTAGTAAGAAACCCTCTCTTGAACATCTTAGATTGTTTGTATTTGATGCTTATGTACATGTTCCAAAGGAAAATAGGAGAATTTGGATAATAAAGTTGAAAAGTGTATCTTTATTAATTATAAAGATGTTATGAAAGGTTATAAGCTTTGGACCCCATAAACTAAGAAGATTGTTTATAATAGGGATGTTGTTTTTATAGAGGTTAAACATGTTCACAAACATGAATTCCTACAAAGGAAAGAACAAACTGAGAAAATAGAGTTTGAGTTGGATGATGCAAAATCTGAATCAATGAAAGAAGATCAATCAGAAGAAGAAGAACCTCATACTCCATTATTGTTGAGATCAATGAGGGAAATAAGGAAACTAGAAAGATATAGTCTAGTTGATTTTCATGCTAATTTTGCTTTATCTATTACTGAATATGATCCTAGACCTGTCAGGGAAGTAGTGAATTCAAAGGATAGTAAAATCTAGAAGAAGGCCATGGTTGAAGACATGGATGTCTTGGATAAGAATGAGGCATGGGATCTATTTGAGTTTCCAAGTGGAAGAAAGGCCATTGGTAGCAAATGGGTGTTTAAGAAGAAGTTGAATGAAAAAGGAAAAGTGGAGAAATACAAAGCTCGATTAGTAGCAAAAGGTTATTCCCAGGTAGAGGGAATTGAATTTGGTGAAATTTCCTCTCATATTTCCAAGTTAACTTCTATTATATTTCTTTTATTTGTTGATGTTGATTTTTATTTTGAAGTAGAACAAATGGAAGTGAAGATAACATTCCTACATGGGGATATGGAAGAATAAATCTACATGAAGCAGCTAGAAGGATTTGCAGTGAAGGGAAAGAAAGAAATAGTTTGTAAGCTAAAGAAGTCATTATGTGGTGTGAAGCAATCACCTAGGATGTGGTACCAAATGTTTGACACATACATCCTTGGACTAGGATTTGTGAGAAGTAAGGCCAATCACTATGTATATTCCAAGTAGGTTGGTAATCACTTCATTTATGTAGTGTTGTATGTCAATGACATGCTGTTGGAAGGAAATAACATGGATGTTATCAAGGAGGTGAAATCACAACTATACTCCTAATTCAACATGAAATATCTCAGAACTGCAAACTTCATTCTGGGAATGGAGATTAAAAGAGATCGTTCAAACATGAAACTCTCGTTGAAGCATAAAAAATATGTTGAGATGATGTTACATAGGTTTAATATGAAGGAAAGTAAACAGATCAAGGTTCTTATTCATGTACAAATCAATTTCCCAAGACACAAGAAGAGGAAGAGGAGGTGTCCCATGTTCCATATGCTATTGTGGTTTCTAGTTTGATGTATGCAATGGTCTGTACTAGACTGGACATTACACATTCAGTGGGAGTTTTGAGCAGGTATATGTCAAAACCAGGGAAGAAGCATTAGACAACAATAAAGAGGGTTTCCAGGTATTTTCATGGCACTTCTAGTTATGGATTGTGCTAATAAGGAAGATCGAGATTAGATATAGTGTTGGACATACATGGGTTTGTTGATGCAGATTGGGCTGGAGATATGGATCACAGAAGATCAACAAGTGGGTATGTAGTTAACCTATTTATAGGATCAATAAGTTGGATGAGCAAAAGACAGGTTGTAGTGACATTCTCAACTACATAAATTGAATACATGGCAGTCACTCATGCATGCAAGGAATCAATATGGTTATAGAGATTTTGCTCAAGTATTGGTTTGGTACAATAAGTAGTAAGGTTGGGTTGTGACAGTCAGAGTGCAATATTCTTGGAAAATAACCCATCTTATCATTCAAAGAAAAATCATATTGATGTTCAATATCACTTTGAGAGAGACATGGTTGAATATAAGAAGGTGTTGTTGGAGAATTTTGACACTTTGAATAATGTTTCAGATTCATTTACAAAGCCTATGAGCACCAATGATCCGAAATGATCTTTTAAAGAATTGGTTAAGTTTTAAAGCATGAGTTCATTAACCAATTAGGAATTGATGAAAGAATAATAAATTACTGAGATATCATAGAATCCATCATAATAATGTAGATTAGAGTGTAATCGCAAATATCAGCAAACCATAACAACAAAGTTGTTAACAGAGTTTGGCAAGATTGCCTACGTCTCTGAGCCTTTGTCTCAATGGGTGAGGCTTTATTATTTCTCTTAAATGCTTCAAAATTACATCATAAAAGTGTCAAATGGATTAAAAATTGGTCTATATGTGTTCTTCTTGACCTCAAGAATCCAACGCAACTGACGGCACTGGAAACGGTTGAGTGTAGCTCCCGGAATTGGCCCACAAAGTTCCCCTTCCTAATGGCTTCCCTGCATAAAAATGGCTTTGGATTTCAAATTCCTCAGCATTTCTCCTATTATGAACCTCTCTCATGATACTAAGAACCCCTGGTTTATATATATTTGAAGTGGGCATCAACCTCCCAATTTCCTCCCAAGATCGAGCCTCAAATCAGGCTCTAGATCTCCCAATCATGTGCAAAAATCCATTAAAAACAACAAAAAAAATCCATAATATAATGTCAAAAACCCAAAAATCAGACAAATACAAGGTGCATCCCCTTTTCTCTGAGCCCCTGGTCACATGCGCTCTACCATGTGGCCGAGGGTTGGGCTGGCGTGCATTGGCCCCCTTGATTTTGGGTCCTGGTCATGTGGCTATGGCCCATGTAGCCAAGCCCTTACCTCTCACACACAACTCCCAGTCTTGGATCTTGGTCTTTAGGCCCCCTGGTCGAGTGGGGTGCCATATGGCCCTGCACTTTCCCCAACCGACTGGGGCTTAGCGCAAACCCTGCCAAACTTCCAATTCAAAAGAAAATATGGTCGTGTGTTGTAACAAGTCCTACAATAGAACGATCGGTCTGCCCCCTTTCAAGAAGTCGTTGTGCCCATGGAGGTCAAGGGTTCGAAACCCCAAGAAGCCATAACAAATTTTTGAACTAGCCGACATTGGAAAAATCCAGGGTGCCACATGGCATCCTCTGATTGGGCCATGTGTCACCATGTGATTGGACTGTACCACATAGTCACCAACACAATTAGCAATCCAGTCACCTATGACATCACTTCCGTACAACAAATTCACCTTCCCATTCACATGCCACTTCACTTGTCATACATTCACATGTCATTCCATGTCATCATCCATAATACACAGTCACCATGCCACATCAACATCTCTACAACCTAGTTGTCATATGTTTTGCCACATGTCAGCCTGCCATTAGGCCACATCATGTACGAACTACCATGTTTCATATGTACTACATAGTCACCCTTCCACATCAGCATCGATATAGCACAAATTTCATCTATACTGTCACGTGTCATCCCGCCATTAGGCCACGTCATGTACAGACTGCCATGTGTCCTACGTACAATGCCATGTGTCAAATTTGTACAAGTGCCAACTCAGCCTGAAATTCCAAATTTGAGTGAAGTGTGTCACCTCCTGGTGATGCCACATCAATATGATGACATCATGCTGACATCACTTGTCGTACTGCTGACGTCATTAGTATGACCAGTTGACTTTTTTGCCTATTTGGGAAATCGATCAGAATGTGATATCTTTCGCATACGATGTCCATTTACAAAAAATATTACATGGCCAGAATCAGTGCGACGAGACAGATAAAATGGCACTGGTTTCATCTGATTCCAAGAACTTTGATTTTTAGGCCTTCTTGGATCCATTTTGGATCATGCCTCCCCACTAAGACCTTTTGGTCCCCCAAAAGGGTATTAACCAATCATCAAGTGCGGGATAGGCCACCCCACTTGTTCTTTGTATTTAAACTTTGTCCTATGCACCTATCTCATCAAGATAAATTGCAAAACAACCATGACAACCAACAACATATTGTTAGCCACTTGTACTCTTTCACATCTTACTGAAGTCACTACCATCCATGTTGAAAACATTAGCAGCGATAACATCATAAATATGATTGTAAATGAGCTAATATGTTTTTAGTACTTGCACGAAGTTAGCTTGTCTTGAAGCAAAGTATGATTGAACTTCCATTCTACAACCATCTCATGTTCATGCTTAATATCAATTGCTTGATTTGGCACAATTATAGGTGTGTTTCTTGCATAATTTTCCTTCCTTAATTGTTCCATTTTTTGAAGAGATCGATTTTCTTTTAATTGATAAACATGTACAACATATTCATTGCCTTCTTTAGTTAAGTGATATTGATTATGTTCCTTGTAGAAGATTGTTTTACGATCATACAAATAAGGGATTCCTAAGACCATTCCACATTCATTGAGTGGCACCACATCACACGTTACCTCATCCACAAACTTTGATGAAATTGCAAACTTTATAGTGCATTGTTTTTTTATGTGCAATTTATGATTGTTTCTTATCCATTTAAGTGAGTAAGGTTTATGATGCATCTTAATTTTTAATCCCAATTATTTAACCACTTCCTCTGAAATAAATTTAGATTCAGATCCATTATCTATCAATGTATTGATCTTAGTATGTTTCATTATCACCCTTACGTGAAACAACTTGCATCTAGAATCATATCCATCACCAATTTTACCTATCAAACCAACTGATGTGATCTTAGTCTCATCACCTGGATCATATCCCAAGTTTGTTGGTCATATTGTTGTTGCAACTGTTTTCCTCCCTTTCCTTTCTTTGAACCACTTTGGTCTCTTCTCTGGATGCAATTTCCAACAATGTTCATCATCATGCCCTTTTTTTCTTGCAATGTTTGCAAGAGAGCTTCTATTCCCTTCTTGTTGATGAATTTGTTTTCTTTCCATTCCCCTTTATTTTGTCCTCTTTCCTTGAAGATGATTCCCCTGATACACCAACTCCTATTTTCCCTGATTTAATGTATGTTTCTTGATCAGAAACCTCATCAAGATTAGTAGGTTCAAACATAAATACAATGTTACGAATATGTGCAGGTAAACCTCCTATAGACTTCATAAGAGTTTCTTGGGTATGTAATGTAATATTTAACATTAATTCCATCTTACAAAATTCATCTGTGTATTCTTGCATTGTTTGTCCCTTTCTTGGTTTAAGACCTTTCTATTCAATTAAATCCTTCTCTTTATAACCCAAAGGATTCAGTGCAAAAACAAAATCTTTCCATGATGGAAATACATTACCCACTTGTTGCGTGCCATTTTTCAACTTACTCTACCACCAAATGAGTGTTGTTCCTGTAAGACGAAGCAATGACAACTTGATTTGAGTTGCCTCATCCTTGATTTGTTGCACACTACAATAAAATTCCATCTTTCTGACCCAGTTATCAAGCCTCTCAGCATTGACTTCACCATCAGAAATGGGAAATTCAAACTTCACATCAAGCTTAATTAAAGACATATCATCTTTATGTTTATGGGAATGCTTTCTTGCAGTGGATTTGGAACTTGTACTTGAAGAAGAAGAAGTTGATGGAGAAGAAGGAGGTGAAGGAGGAGGTTTAGGAGGATCCTCTCCTTCTTCACTTTTGTCTTGTTTTAGAAGATTCCCCTTGGAAAGGCCTCTTTCGTTCCAAGTAATCCTCATATAATACCTTCACCATATCAAACATGGCAAATAAATTATTTTGCAACTCGATCTCATTCTGAGACATGCCTTCTTCCAATGCCATATCCTCACTTTGAGAATTCCTCTTTCTCGATCAAATCTCAGGATACCCTTCTAGAAGCTTGCCTTCACCACGATTCAAGTTTTCCCTGTTAATTATGCAAACTCAAAAACCAACCGTCAACCTTCTCTGATACCACTTGATTTGAAATGATATTTTAAAGACTTGGTTAAGTTTTAAAGAATGAGTTCATTAACCAATTTGGAATTTATGAAATAAGAAGAAATTAATGAGATATCATAGCAACCATAATAAGAAATTCATATCATAATGTAATCACGAAGATTATCAAACCATAACAACAAAGTTGTTAACATAGTTCAGAAAGATTTCCTACGTCTCCAGGCCTTTGTCTTAGTGGGTGAGGCTTTCTTATTTATCTTCAATGCTTCAAAAGTACATCAGAAAAGTGTCAAATGGATTACAAACTAGTCTGGTTGTGTTCTACTCGAACTCAAGAATCCAACACAACTAACGGCACTGAAAACAATTGAGCGTAGCTCCCATAATTGGCCTGTAAAGTTCCCCTTCTCAATGGCTTCCCTGCATAAAAATGGCTTTGGATTTCAAATTCCTCAGCATTTCTCCTATTCTAAACATCTCTTATGCTACTAAGACCCGTTGGTTTATATATATTTGAAGTGGGCATCATCCTCCCAACTTCCTCCCAAGATCTAGCCTCAAATCTGGCTCCAGATCTCCCAATAATGGGTAAAAATCCATTAAAAACACCAAAAAAATCCATAATATATTGTCAAAAACCCAAAAATTAGACAAATACAGGGTGCATCCCCTTTTTTCTGGGCCCCTGGTTGCATGTGCTCTTCCATGTCGCTGAGGGTTCAGCTAGCGCGTGTTGGCCCCCTTGATTCTGGGTCTTGTTCATGTGGCTATACCCCATGTGGCCAAGCCCTTACCTCCCACACATAGCTCCCAGTCTTGGCTCCTGTTATTTAGCCCCCCTGGTTGCATGGGGTGCCATATGGCCCTACACTAGCCCCCACTGACCGGGGCTTAGCCCAAACCCCGCCAAACTTCTAATTCAAAAGAAAATATGGTCACGTGTTGTAACAAGTCCTACAATAGATCCGTCGATATTCCCCCTTTCACGAAGTCGTTGCGTCCTTGGAGGTAGAGGGTTCAAAACCCTCGGAAGCCATAAAAAAATTTTAAACTAGCTGACATTGGAAAAATCTGGGGTGCCACGTGGCACCCTCTGATTGGACCACGTGTCACCATGTTATTGGACTATACCACATAGTCACTTGCACAGTCAGCAATCGAGTCGCCTGCCATATCACTTTTGTACAACCAAGTCACCTTCCACATCACCTTCCGTACAACCATGTGTTGTGCCACATCATCATCTGTACTGCATAGTTAGCCTGCCATGTCAGCATCTGTACAACCTAGTTGTCGTTCGTACTTCCATGTGTCAGCCTATTGTTGGGCCACATCATGTACGGACTGCCAAATTTCATCTATACTACACAGTCACCCTGCCACATCAACATTTGCACAACCTATCTATCATTCATACTACCACATGTCAACCTACCATTGGGCCACGTCATGTACAAACTACCACGTGTCATCCATACAGTGCCACATGTCAAATCCGTATAGGTGCCAACTCAACCTGAAAATTCCAAATTTGAGTGACACATGTCACCTCTTGGGGATTCCACGTTAGCATGATGACATCATCATGACATAATGCTGACATCATGTGTCACTGCTGATGTCAGCAGTATGGCCTGTTGACTTTGACCAGTTGATTTTTTTGCCTGTTTGGAAAATTGGTCAGAACACGATATCTTTCGCATACATAATCCATTTTCTAAAAAAATTATATGGTCAGAATTAGCGTGAAGAGATGGACGTAATGGTGTTGGTTTCGTCCAATTTCGAGAACTTTTATTTTTCGGCCTTCCTGGATCCATTTTGGATCAACCAAGAAGTTCTCCTAGTGTAGAGAAACAATGGGAATTACTTCCTTGGATTGTTGACTATGTATTCATGTGACCCCCTGTATGCAAAGAAAACAACAAGTGGGAGAATTCTCTGTAGGTGTTATATTATTTACATGTGTGTGGAGGGTGTGTACAATTCAATGTTTTATTTTTAATGGTTTTCTAAATTAATCATGGATTAAGGGATAAGGGTTTTGGTAGTTGTGGAATACCTAAAATATTATATATATTGTATTGTGAATGGTGAAATTAATACAATGAAGTGTTGAGAGGTGTGACACCAAGGAAGGCTGGTATTCTCTCGATTATGTAACACACCCAACCCCCTAAGTGCCTTTTTAAGGCATGGGGTATTGAATTTTCACCTTTTCTTAATCATCTCAAATCCTTTTCTAAAGGATACCCTCATATTGTTCCCATCAAGATATTTCCAATGACTATAACCATGTTCATAATTGAGCTCTATATCAGAAGTTGCGGCTTCCTAAATTTTCTTATGTTAGAATAATGTTGATGTGCTCGTTTAACCATGGACAATGCTACATCATTGTAACCCAACCATAGGCATAAAGACACCCCCAGGCACCTTAACCTTTGACAGAAAGAATGATTCCAGGAAGACATACCATAACCAATAGATAACCAAGAGATTGCACCTTCTCCAAGGGTAGTGCATAAGAGAAAGTACTAGAAAGACTGAAAAAGAGAAAATTGTACAACTCCAACTATTGTTGCTCCTCCTCCAAAATTGTGCATTGTTTATGGGTGACTGGGAGTGTGTGAGTGAGTGAACAAATGAGCCAAGACATCCTCTATTTATAATGGGTTTTTCACCTGTCTAGGACGACTTGCCTTCCTAGAGGATAATATATTAATATTATATATTTTGTTTAGGTGACATATCTTCTATGGTTTTCACACATATGTTTAGGGTTTCTCTTGCTTCCAGAATATTCTATTTTAGTTAAAAGTTACATATGGAGTTTAATAACTCCTTCAACTACCATAATATCAACAATCCTTAGCTAGGGAGGTATTAATGGTCTCAAATGCATCCATCCATCTTCACATGGTATGGGAAAGACTCACATATTCTTGTAGACCATTCTACAGGTATCATCATCACATCACACATGGCTACACCAATGTGGACCTGTCAATCTTGTATAGGGACCACAACCCGCTAGAGAACACTAGAGCTACACCTCGTAGCATGTGTCACCATCATCATCATGGGATACACCCACATGACGTGCTCACCCATGTCGTGAGTATCATCATAAGTATCATCATTACTATAAANATATATATATATATATATATATATATATATCATCATACTTGTTCTTGGTATTCTTCTACCATAGATAATATCACAATATCCATGAGCCTCATTTAGCTATATTGATGATCCATCCCCACCACCATGTGTCTAGCACCTCGGGTCATTCTTGTCCCATGACAAGAATCATGACCTCATCGGAGCCACATTCACCTCATAGTTGATCCTCTCATAGGATCACTCCATGAATGTATTTAGCTTGATGCAATCGGACATGTGTATCTAGCACCTCAGGTCATTCTTATCCCATGACAATAATTATGACCACATCAGAGCCACAAACACCTCATGGTGATACTTTCATAGGATAAGTTTGTGAATGCAGTCATCTCAATGCTTTCAGACACATGGAATTGCACCTCGAGTCTTCGGTCCATTGAAGATTACGTCGAGGCACATCTACTCTGGATGTAGATGTTCCCTATCTCCCCTAGTCTGCAGCCCAGTTCCTGTGGAGATAGAGTCGTCTCGATGTTGATCAGGTCTACTCACCTAGTCATGAGTCAACTACTCACCTACTCATGACAGTTCAAGGCCCGATGCAATTCACACATAGGATATATAGTAGCAACTTGAATATTCATTCTGTCGAAGATAACATCTGGGCCTATTCTCACATGATCAAGTCTGTCTAATCAATATTGGAATTTTAGCATGATGTTTCAATCATCAATACTCCCCCGGGGAAACATTTTCATTCCTTCCAAGCTTGTCCCAGACAGAGGCTTAGTGAAAATGTTAGCTATCTACTCCTCTATGGAGAAGTGATGGAGCCTCACTACTCCTTCCTACACCATGTTTATGATGAAGTATTGCAAGATCCTTCAAAAATACACCCTGGTTCATATCTTTCATCACTGACTATGATATATGAATGAGTGCTACATATATATTCTGCCCTTCTTGTCTGGAAATCCTGCTCGATCCCAAGCTGAAGTAGCACCACAGGTGCTAGATCTGTCTTCTACACTTCCAGTCCAAAAATTGTATATATTGGCAGCCATAATTCATCATCGAATATCAATAATATTTATTTGTACCACAACATAGGTACTTAAATGTTGTGTTGTAACCCAATAATATCTTTATGGCTTGACCATATACTAGCACAAGGTGCTCTCTACAGAGGAAATTCCTATCCCGTCACACAACTTCCTCATATGTGTCATCATAGGTGTGGCCATGGACTTCTTTTCCATCATTATAAAACTCTTCAATATCCTCACTGAAGATCTCATATGGTTCCAACCACGCTTCCAATCCCAATATATTCGGTAAATATCCTTCATATCAAACTCTGAAATCAACTCCCTCTATCTAAGAAAATCCTAGGACCGTGCTTCTCTCTGTTGCATGCCTCTTTGCATCCTACAAAGTGTCGCGAAACTATGTTGGGTTCATATTAATCATTGACTCCCTCTGAGTCTAACTCCCTCTCAGATTTATCTCTTATGACCTGTCTAGAACAAGAAACAAGAACAACAAAATATCCATGGTATCCTCTATGAATGATATCCTGCGTGGAGTCTAGTTCAGTAACCAAGAACACCTCTTAAAGGAGGTCAACTTCATATCATAAACAATAAGAATTTACATAAGAACAATAATATCTCCTAGAGAGGAGATCAACAAGTGTATCTCTAGTATTAATGGGTTAGTATAATGATCATAACTTCAATAGATCAAGATGTAACATAAGATCATAATAATGCCATAATAACCAGAGACATGTCAATTTTAAATAATCAAACTTAGAGTCTTCACTAATTGTTCCTTTGAATGTACTAAATCCAAGATCATTTCTTGGACAATGTCTCTAATACATTCCCTGCAAAACAAACATGATTTTGCTGGATGATATAACATGAAAAGCATATACAAGTTCATACCTTTGAAATTTGCAGCATCGTTTAGCTTGTCTTCTAATATGAAACTAGACATCATCTTGACAAGAAGAGGTTAGAAACTGAATAAAAAAGGTTCAATGATTAGAACAAGCTAGAAACCCTAAAATTTCAAATTTAACCACAAAATTCAACCTTTGACTTTGACTTTGACCAAAACTAAAACTTGATTTTTTTGTTGGCTGAGGGCACTAGAGGGTGGCTAGGCTAGGGTGCACTAGAATATCCAAAAATTAGGTCCAATGCTTCACTTCAGGTGCCCAAAGAGTTGGATTAGAGTTTTGTTGATGGGTCCTAAATCCCTTGATTCAACAATAGGAACCAAACCCACCACCCAGGCCCAATTAGACTCTGCAGCATTTAATAGTGCAATGGTTCTCCAGATCTTGCGATCCGACCAATTTATCGATGGGATTTATGTTTTCTTGTGAAGGCTCTTCCTTCAGTTTAGACTATCTCTTTTTGTATTTTCTCTTGGGTGGGACTGATATGAGATGTAAGTTGATATAAACCAACTTGGAAACAAAACAGGACTAAGTTCTAACTACTAGGGAAGAGGCTGAACTTGGGATAACCCACTGTTCAAGCATTCAGACAACAATTTTATACCACAGGCCTAGTAATAATACATTAACCATGTGAGCATCCAATTATTGTCTGAGAAACTAATTACCAGAAATAAAACACATATATGATAAGACAATGGAAAGAAAAATAATTCACCTACTTAATCATCCATCACATAATAACACCACGATTCATCTTCATCATTAAAGTAAAGAACAACAAAATATTGCACCAGATAACTTGACAATAGATTAAATAGTTCTTACTCATTACAACATCATTCATTAAACGAGATAAGAAATAGTTCTTCTCCACATCCAATCACATGCATTTGATGAAAATAATTGTCTCTGGTCCGGAAGGACTTCTATATTAACGGTAGCTCGGAAATAATTCTCGACAAAACCAAAATAGAAGAGTTTCTTGGAACAACCATCGACCCTTAACTAATTGGTCGATGCTCTTATTTATAATGTAAAATTAACTAAAAATAACGGCTAAGTGTAGTTTAAACAAAACAAAATTCACCATGTGTCGTTCTCTCCTAGCAGTTTTCCAACTTTCGTCTCAAGATATCCCTTCAAAAGGGTCACTTTTATCATACTCTGACCAACTGATAAACAACTCCTCGCAGGTTTGGGCCCATGGAAATCTATGTTGTTCCATCAGAGTCATGTAAATTCCTCTGACCTCCACCGCATGCACTCGGTACTTCACTAGACTAGTGAGTAAATATTGTAGCACAGTCCAAGCACTAATCA
The DNA here is from genome assembly GCA_032191745.1 of Picea mariana. Taxonomy (NCBI): domain Eukaryota; kingdom Viridiplantae; phylum Streptophyta; class Pinopsida; order Pinales; family Pinaceae; genus Picea; species Picea mariana. The sequence goes on from JASDQU010736451.1 coordinate 62,239, forward strand.
GATGTTCCATAAATCTTTGCACTTGTCCTGGCGTTGTGTCAATCACCTTCGCTAGCTCTTCAACCCATAATAAATCTTTCTTGGTATGCAATTCGACTATGTCTCACAAGATGATGAAGTTGTCGGGGTTGCCGAACTCGGGGAGTCTGATATCCTTCATTGCTTTGTTAATTTTCCTCCAATGTTTCTTTCATTTGGCCCACTTCTCTTGAATTTCTCGATGTGGTTCTTGAGACATATTACCCCAATACCCTACTAATCACTTCATGTGATCAAGACTTCTTTTGCCCAGCATTCGGATGTCGTGTTCTTCTTTATCTCGACCCTGTTGAACTGCATCAATGTATTCAAGTCTCTCCACAACTTCTTGCACCCTTTCATGCCACCACTCCATATCCTTGCACATTGTGAGTGACTTTAGAGTGTCTTTCTGGAGCTCAACTATATTTTCAGTAAAAATTTCCCTCTCTTTTTTGAATTGGCTATAATCTTCTTCGAACTCGCTTCTCATGTATACTGTGGTCTGAGTGGTGCCCTAATAGTATTTGTCCAGGTGGCGCAAATGTTATAGTTCCTTTAGGGTGGTGGCAAGATCCTTTTCATCTCATTTGGATCTATCCAGGGTGGCACACGGGAGCATCGTCCCGACACCGAGGAGCTCAGATGTTCTGGAATTTTCTATGTTTATCAATTTTTCCTCTGTAGTGATGAGGATGGAGTGATCCAACGTGATCCTCCTTTTCTTTGTAGTTATTTGTATGATGTCCTTCCTCTTTCGATCGTAGGAGATCACATAAATATCGGCTACCTCATCCACAGGTTTGAGAATATGCTGATCACCCCATGTGAGTGTGTTTCCAAAATTTTAGGTGGTGTATACTTGTTCAAGATCGGGTTCTTGAACTTTCTCATTGTGCCCCAAGGATTTCTTGAGCTGATTGATCCAAGACTATTGCTTGCTCATCCCAACTCATGGCCTTAAACCTGGTTTCTTTAGGGTCATCCATCCTTGCCACCACCTAACCCCAGCTTTGAGAATTTTCGGTGAAGATCTCATCCTCAAACCTGTCATGGGTATATGGCCAGTAGGATGATATGTATGATGCATGCTTCAAGACCAGACCCTTGGGGTCATGCTTTCTAAAAAGACCAGTCTGGAATTGGAACTCCAATTGTCTTAACCCTTCTTGCTTGGCCTATGCGGTGTCCTTTACCATGTAGAAACCAATATGAAACCCATAGGGTATGAGGGATCGATTCTTATCCTTTACCAAAGTAGCATTATAACCTTACAGGATGGTATGAGAACAGATTTCCCCTACTACTAGTCGATCGGGGACATATACAGGTAACATATGGGGTGCTCTGGTGGCGCCGAAAACCCATATGTAGGTATTGATCTCATCCAGATACCAATGGCCAACTTTCGATACAATCCTTTTGGCTACATTCGATAGCCTTGGACACTCTTTCTTGAACAACAAAAAATAAATATGTGCGATAAACTGATCGCAGATGAGAGAGTAGGATTTCTTGTACCTGTTCTCCCACAAGATGTCGAAATACACATGGAATGGGAGCTCTGATGTGTGCCAGTTCAAGTTCATTTCGGCAAAGACATTTCTAGCACAAATGACGTCCAATAGATAAAAATCCATATAGAAGGTTGGGGTTTCTCCCTCTTTCGGTATTTGAGCCTATCATATGCAAGTGCTCAACTATTTGGAGATAATGGAACCCTATTTAAAACCTATTCCGAAAATGTCTACCATATAAGCTAGAGGCATCCAAACCTTTGAAAACCTGGAGCAGTCTTTATCCCCATGCAATCGGTAGAGGAGGGTCATTAGATAGATGTACGGCTCCCTCAGGTTAGCAGTCGGGTACCAGTTGGAGGTCCGATTGGTGAACTTTTTATCCTCTCTCCACCATGATGCCATTTCCTTGCTGGTGTCGTTTTTCTCATAGAAGATTACAACAAAATTGGTGTTTAACCATTCTCCCAGCTCTCTAAGTTTGTAGTAATTTTGAACTTCCACTGGGAGGAAAATCCCAACACACTCATCATTTTTGTCATTAATCAAACATATTTGTGTGTCAGTGTGATCGATAAGACATTTCAAAAGTTCGATGTAGGGGAATACTGGAGTCATGCTCACCACCATGTGAAGATACACTTTTCATACATTTGGGAGGACTTCATCATTGAGTCTTCTCGTATCAGGATCGTTGTGCGCGATATATTCGGGGAATTCCTCCCACTTGATTTTATTGAAAATTTCTTCCCAGCACGGGAATACTGTCTTGGTCCCAATGTTCACCTCGGTGTCTCCAAAGGCTGGGGGTTGAACGAAAGCCTTCTTGGTGGATGTTTTGATGACGGGAACCAGATTTGGAGAAAATTTCAATTATCTTACAACCGTTGGGCATGAAGCTTATCCCACCTTTGGTTCTTGTAGCTTTGGTTCTCTTGGAGATTTCCTAGTGGTGGGTTTCTTCAGAGGAATTGTTCCTGCAATCGAAAACGATCCTTTAGGCAAGTGTACAGGGTAACATTGGATAAAAATGTATGAAATGAATCATAAAACATCCATAGACCGGTACATACCTGTAACACTTGCTAAACTATTGTTTAATACTCACTATACCTTGGAAGCAGACTACTCGTCTCTCTCCTCTAGATGTTCTGAACTCCTTCGTGCACAAAATAACCTTGTTTACAATGACTCAAAAGAATATAATAGTAGAGAACCTACCAGTTGTATCAACCAGTTAATATGAGTAATGGGTGAAATTCAAAACAATCTACCACCTAATATCTGCAAATAAATTCTATGTGGGTTGGCAGCGGAGGCGTAGAGGGAGATACACTGTATCGTCATGTTCAAACGGTCCTTTTTATTCCCGCACGAATTAGAAACTAATGTGATATTCTGGAATTAATTAACCCTTTAAATGCATCATATCTAGCGTATCTTAGAGATAAAACGTCCCATCACGTTGTTTTCTTAGTGGGAAGATCGGGAATCAGTGATATCCTTATGCATGTTTACGTTGGTATCCTCTTGAGAAAGATTCTAAAGATGACAAATTTTGTCATTCGATGATGACATGGTAAAACTGTTTCAGGTTGTAATGTGGGTCTTAGGAGCTAATAATGACTCTAGGTATAACTAGATCGTATGTCTGACCACTCGGGCAATGACAAATGGCAACATAGGACAGGTGGTTTGACCATATATCTCAGTCGGAGTTATGTCTTTCAATATAATATGTGCTTTAAAATAAACCTGGGTTTGTCGAGGCTGAAAGGTATCGGGGTCGGTGATCGGGGGTTGACTTTTCACATTCTCCATGGGCTATCCTTCTAAAAATGTGCCAATGTCGGAAGTTATCGGGGATCGACTCTCAAATATAGTTCCATCACGTAGTTCCTTTGTGGGTTATCATACTCGAAAACCCCTGATGCCAAAAAAATTTCGGAAGTCGACGATCGGTGATATCTTTTCATTATTTGTGAGCGCTTACTCTTTTATTCGTTCGCTGATGCCGAAGGGATCGGTCATCGACGATATTCTCAGTGATGTTTGTCATGAAAGAAATATCGCGTCTGTCGACATCGATGAAGATCAGGACTCAATAACTTTGGTTCTCTCTAGCGTTTTCTTTCACACTTAGTCCTTTCCAATGCCGAATTCCTTAAGTGCGTCGTGGAAAATTTTGACTGTCAATTCTCTAATTTAGATATTAGTATTTTAAGTTAATGGTTTTCGCATACTCGGGAAAACTTTGAAAGAGTTAAATGGAAAAAAAAAATGATAAGGAAAGGAAACATTCTTCATACTGAGGTCGGATTAGACAATGCAAAATCAAGCGGTACCCAAAAAGTAAAATTTGACATAGGTTTTTTTAGGGTGTGTTGAGTGCTCAACAAATGGCAATTCACTGGGCAAAAGCAGAATCTATGTTCTTCCTTTATGCTCGGCTGATACGAAAGATGGTGGAGAAACTTATTGGCTTTAAATCAGAGCCTCTTTTACCCTTACATTTGAAATCCTTCGGTTGATGCTTCTGAGCCTGCCCATGGGGTTTTTAACCTTTATTACTCCTTTGTTTCCTGTAACCCTGACTCATGCCCCTTTTACAAAATCCTAGTAAAATATTCACTTGGAAAGGAGCCTTTAGTTACCTTTATCCACTTGCTTCGGTGTTGCTCCACTGCTAGTGAGCATCCATATCCACGACGGAGTCACCCTGACATCACAGACCTTGCTCCGCTGCCATCGAGCATCCATAGCCCTGGTGGAGATATCTGCATACCCTCTCCTACTATTCACTCTTTTGATAATATCAATTTTATTTCGGCATGATGCCATGAGCGAGTGGGAGAGGATGATGTCTGTTTATTTTGCAAAATGAGATGGTTAAGGTGGATCCTTTTCTAGATTTATCTTCAGGGTTCATGTAGTCCTTTATAGCTTTCATTCTTTCCCTTAAGGTCTTACCAAACCACTAAGAAGACACTTCTTACATTTCTCCGAAGTTGTTCATTTGCGTAGGTTAGATAGAGGACTCCTCAAAGCAACTGCAAGCTCCTCAATGCTTCTTGTGTTTTATATGACCGATGAGTTAGGAATAGAGTTCTCTATGTAGCATGATTTAAAGTCGACAATTGTCTCACTAAACACAACCTTCAAAAGAGAAAAAGTCCAAAATAAAAAGAAAACAACAAAAAATGAATTTCGCAATCATGAAAACATTCATACAAAACACAAAACATTTTCATTTATATTATATTATATTATTTATTTATATTTATTTTATTATTGGAAATATTGTTTGAGGGCTTGGCCATTTACTGGGATGGAGTCAAGTTCCCCCCTCATATTCTGTAACCGATAAGTGTCTGCCCCAATCTTTGCAGCCACCTGGAAAGGTCCAAGCCACAGATTCTGAAAATTAGAATGCTTCCCTTTTGGCTCATTTTCTTTGTCCCATTTTAGGACTAAGTCTCCTACTTCAAAAAAATTATCTTTATCCTTATGCTTATCAAATCATCTTTTCACTATCTATTGGTGAGCTAGAAATTTTGACTTAGCCTTCTCTCTCTCTTCTTCTAGCATGAGAAGAGTATCAATTCTTTGTTGTATGACCGATGAGGGTTCCCCGCTGGAATCTTGGGATAGTTGAAGAGATGGAAGATAAAGCCCATTTGGGAGAATGGATTCTTGCCCGTAAACCAGAAAGTACGAGGAATTTCCTATAGCTTCCTTGGGTGTGACCCTATCGGCCCATAGAGCGTTGTGGAGTAGATTATGTCAATTCCTTTTGTTGTCTACAACCGTCTTTTTTAATATTCTCACTACGTTCTTATTGGCTGATTATGCTACCCCGTTTCCCTATGGATAATAATTTGTAGAGTACCTAATTATGATTCCTTTGTCTAGAGAAAACTCTGTCAATAGAGTGGAAGAAAAATAAGCTGCATTATCAAAAACTAGAATAGAAGGGACACCAAACCTTGTGATCAGTTGTTGTTCTATGAATTGGATCACCACCTTCATGTTTACATGATTCAAAGGGATGGCCTCTTCCCACTTCATGAAATAATTGGTGGCAGTAAGTATATACTTGTGTTGTTTCGAAGAACTAGGTGTAATTACTCCTGTGATATCCAACCCCCATTACTCAAAAGGCCTAGAGACGACCACTGGTTGGAGTGGGACTGTTGCTCTCTTCTCCCTCCCGATGATTATTTGACAAGTTTTACAATTCCTAGTGTAGGTGTGGGCATATTTGAACAAGGTGGGCCAATAATAGCTAGCTCTCAGTATCTTATGAGTGGTGGTGTTTCCTACAAAATCTCCACCGACAGGGCCATCATGGAGCTCCTTCAAAAAAATTCATGCATCTTCACGTTCAAGACATCTTAAGAGTACCCCATCATAATTAATCTAAAAGAGTACTGAATTTATGAGGCGATATTGTGCAGACTTTAAACTGAGAGCTCTCCTTTCCCTAGGGTTGAGATTTTCTAGACAAGTCCCATGGCTTAGGAGATAAGTTAAATTCTCATACCAAGACTCTGGCCCTGGGGAAATGTATGAAGCTTCACCCACCATAATTCAATTTCATTCTCCCATCTAGAATCTTCATTTACTTGGTCATGGGCTTCAGCTGCAAGTTTGCACACCCCTTGCCCTTTAACTATTTTGGCAAGTTTTATATCTAGATCAAATTCTTGGACCATTGCCATCCAGTTTCCTCTTCTTTCCCCCATCTCTTGCTGAGTAAACAAGGATCGAACCGCAAGGTGAGGCACAATCACTTTGGTGTGGTTCTTGAGGATGTAAGACCTGAAGTGCTTTACTGCCTTATATACCACATAGGCATGTTTATCAATAGAAGGATAATTAAGTTCAACCCCTTGGAGATTAGTGCTCATTAACGATACCAGAGCCTCGTTGTTGTCATCATCCTTCGGAGTCAATACTGTAGCTAATGATTGGTCGAAGGTGAAAGTATAGAAGAATAAATACCTATTGAAATCGGGACTTCGTAACACGGGGGCCTGGGATATAGAAGTTTTAATATTTCTAAAAACATCCATTCGTTCATCATCCCACTTAAACTCGACATCTTTGTGAATCATCTTTTGTAAGGGTTTGATAGTTTCCACGAAATCGGGAGTGAATTTCCTCACGAAATTGATTTGCCCGAAAAAATACTGCATAGATTTCTTGTTGTGAGGCAAAAGGAGTTGAGATATGGCCTTAATCCTCTCTAGGTCTATGTGAATGCCTTCTTGAGATATAATGTGTCCTAGCAACTTACCTTCCTCGATGTTGAAAATGGTTTTATTGGGATTTAAGGATATAATGTATCTCCTACACCTTTCGAAAATATGAATTAAGTGTTGGATGTACTCTTCTATATTCTTTGAATACACAGTAACATCGTCCAAATACACCACCACACACTTGTTTATTAGTCCCAGAAACACTACGTCCATTTCCCTTTAGAAGGTTTCCCCTGCGTTGATTAACCCAAAGGGCATGCGTTTATAAGCGAAGGTTCCCCACTTGGTTCGGAAGGTAGTTTTCAAACGATCTTCCTCTGAAACCAGGACTTGGTTGTAACCTAAGAAACCATCTAGTAGAGAGAAGATCTCTGAGCCAGACATGGTCTACAGGAGTTGATCCATTGGCAGGACTGGGTAATTGTCCTTTTCTGAAGCTCTGTTGAGGTTCCTAAAATATACGCATTAGCGAATTTATCTAGACTTTTTTCTCATGGGAAACAAATTTGTTACCCACGCAGAATGTCTAACCTGGAAGATGATACTGGCATCTAAAATTTTCTTTAATTCCTGATACATGAGAGGTTCCAGGGATGGGTCATACTTTCAAAGCTTTTGTTGGAAGGGTTTCACCTCAATTTTTGACAGTATAGTGTGTTGATACGAGTGTCATAACTTTTCAGATATCTGTAGGACCATGCGAAGACATCTTGATATTGTCTGAACAATTTGAGATAAGACTTTCTTTCCTCTTTAGATATAGTCTTGTCGAGATTCACATTCTTTGGGTTTTCTAGGGTTCCGAGATTTATAGTTTCATGCAAGGGACGAGAGCTACCGGTCTTTGCATTTTTAGGCCCCCTAAATCATTCTTTCAGGTCAAAAATATTTTCCAAATTAGATATCCCTTTCGGGATGGTGTGAGATTTCGATCTGTCAATAATAGGATGGCTTGTTCGAGGATCAATTTATGTTGATTTCTCCTGGAATACTTCATCACCGATGGCCAAATATTTGAAATTGTCTTAGTTAGTCATGAATTTTATGATCTATTCATCTCCTTCAAAGACTTTCCAATTAGAAATGTTGTTAGGCATCGATGGTTTGTAGAATAGTTCCACAGTGAATCGGGAGGCTTCATAATCTTCTAGAGGTGACAGCCTTGAAGCCACTGTGGCCAGGGAATCAACAAAGATATTCTTTTCTATGGGGATCGTGGTGATATTAAAAGCTTTAAAATTCTCTATTAACCTATGTACTTCTTGCTAATAATTATTTAGGTGCGGAGAATTGCAATGTATATTATTCCTTACTTGTCTAACAATAATCTCTGAGTCTCCAAAATCTTCCAATAATTTGATATTTAATTCTAAGGCTTTATTTAATCCTTGTACTAGAGCCTCATACTCGGCAGTGATATTGGTGCATTTGAATTCTAGTCTATAGGATAGAAAATGACATTTACCTTTTGGATCAATGAGGATGCACCCTGCCCCTAATCCTCCCTACGATTTAGATCCATCAAAGTATATGGTCCATATTTTTGAATGAAAATCGCCCTTTTCCTCTTTCTTATTACTTTCTTTCTCCCCTATATTTTGTTCCGTAATCTCTAGCACAGGGTCTTGACATAAAAGGGTGTCTTCTGTCGATATCGACGACTTCTCTTGAAAAACCATTTTAGAGTTTTGAGTGAGAGGGACATCAGATAATAGAGGAGAAAAGTTCCCGAAGTGGGAATCGCATGAATAATTTCCCAGCATGGGGAAATCTGTCGATGAGGGTTCGTTCAAGGTTTCTAGTTCGGTGACGGTATGTTTCAGATACCTTTACCTATCAATTCTGATCATATTTTTGTATCCCTTCAGTGGTGGCCAAAGGTGTGCCCAGTCTGTACTAAATTACCCGTTTAAGTTCTCATACCAATCTCGACTTAGTAATAACCCATAGGCCTCTAGGATGTCTACTACAATGTGTTGTTGGGGAAAATCACCCTATGGACTAGCAAATAGAGTTCAGACTTTGCATGCAGATATGATCGAATAGAAATTACTTTCTACCTTCATCCCTAGATTTAAATCCCCTTTTCTTAGTAAATGCATGGAAAGATCAACCTACCTCGTTCTCAGCGTTTGATGTCGATCCTCTGTTGTCCCCTATTACTTGTTCGCAATACTCCTTCCAAAGCTGACCTGCATCCAAGACAAGCAACAACTATGCATGCATACTACGTATATACTAACGGGTTAGAAATCCAAACATATACTGATCAAACTATAAACAGTTCATGAATTGGGACGGGGAAAGAATTTTCTTTATTACTTTGAATGAGTCAACTTACAAAAGTTGAGACCAGCCACCGCTCCTCGAACCTGATCCTGGGCTCCTCTTCTTATGTCCTTCAACTGTTTTGCTTTAAATCTCCTTTGGCACAAGGAAAGGCTAAAGGGTTGGGACAATGGGAATACGTAAATGGGCAGAGTCTCTTTGCTATATTTTTCTCTTTCCAAATGGTACCCCTACCCCTTCTTTTATAGGCTAGAAGGAGCTAGGTATTTGGATGAACCCTCGTCCATGCATGGCCGGGAGTTTCAGTTAACTCACCCATAGATTTTTGTCCCGTCGGCAACTTTCCTTTTTTGATGCTTTTGTCGGTCCACGCAGGTTGTTTTGGGTCAGCCAGCGTGTACACGTGTGCAGTAATGGATTAGGGCACATGGGCCTTTATAAAAGAGGATTTTGAAAGAGTTGTTCAGCAGTGCTTTGGCAAATAAGTGTTATGAGTTGGCCTGATGCCAGGTAAGCATGTGTGGTGCAATTTAGGGTTATAACACTCAATCAAGTGCGCCCTTCCAACTAGAATTCACCCTTGCAAATATGAGTGTGCCCTTGCTCCTAGAATGCACCCTTTACCCTGCAAGTGCACCCAACTCCATGAATATGCCCTCCACAATGGCTTGTGCCCTCCTAGTTCAAGTAGACAAACTCCCACCCTTGTGCACCCTTCTTCTCCTCAAGAATGCACCCAAGAGACTCCAAACCCTCACTCTCTTTTTCTCTTCACTTCCTTCTCCTCACCCAAATCTCTCAAGTGAGCAAGTGAAAAATGAGCCTCATCCTTACCCTTTTCCCTCCTTTAGCTTCTCCTTGGTCAAACCTAAAATACTAATGGCCTA
>JASDQU010736451.1:77597-90029 GCA_032191745.1 Picea mariana
TCTTTCACGTTGTTTCTTTCCCTGTGTAGTGTCCTCCTACGATGCCTTCATGTGCTTCTGTGAGGATCAATGGTCACTCTGCTTCCATAACACACCCTTCTCAATATCTCTCAAGGTCCCATCTTGTATAGTTGTCCAGCTATAAGTGAAAAATATGCAGCACGTACCACCAACTATTTCTTCTGAATAATTGTATAGTCACTAGGTTCCATTCCTATTGACAGGAACTGGACTATATCTACAAAATGATCATCAATTTTTATAATGGCCAACAACTGTGCATCCGACAGTGTATCCTCCAAGTTAGTAGGCTCTTCTCCATGTTCTAACCTCGACAAGTGGTGAGGACTTTTGTTCATTCATCCTGTCTTAACTATAATCTAAAAATCATATTCCTGAAATAGTAGAATCCATCTGCATATTCTTCCCCCCAACACTGGCTTTTTGACTAAATATTTCAGCGCAGAGTGATCAGTAAACATTTTAAAGTGTCCACCCAACAAGTAGTGGCGGGAAATTCTGTAGCGCATAGACCATGGCTAACCCTTCTCTCTCAGTGGTGGTGTAATTAATATCAGTTGTTGATAGATTTCTGCTAGCAAAGGCTAACGGGTGGTCGATGTCTCCAGCTCCCGGTTGTGCTAACACAACTCCTAATGCAATGGAATATGCATCGACATGCACATGAAACTCCTTACTCCAATCTGGGAAAACCAAAATATGCGCAGTAACCATTTTTTGTTTCAGTGTGTCGAAACTCTATTGGCATTCTTCTGTCCAATGAAATTGATAGTCTTTCTTCAAAAGCTTCTCCATGGGTGTTGTAGTCTGTACAGAGCCCTTAATGAACTTCATGTAGTATCCAGTGTTTCCCAGTGCAGTGCGCAACTTGTTTACTGAAGTAGGAGGGGGTAGATCGACTATAATGGAAATCTTGGATGGATCTACCTGCAATCCCTGCTTACACACAATATGACCTAACATCACTCCGAAGGGTGAAAATAAGATTCATTTATTCAGGTTTAAGGCAATATGAATTTGCCTTCACTCATCCAACATTAGTCTTAAACATTCAATATGATTCTGCAAAATGCTGAAAACAGTCCAATCATCAAAATATGCTTCAAGGAATTTATGTAAAAACTCCTTAAATGCTTCGACGACTACCCTGGAAAAGATGGTTGGTGCATTATTCAAGACAAATGGCATCACTGTATACTAGTAGGATCCCCATTCTGTTTCAAATGTGGTCTTGTAGCAATCTTCCTTTGTAATCTAGATTTGATGGTATCCTGAAAATCCATCTGTAAAATAATATACCTCCTATCCTCCTACATTGTCTAACACTTCGTCAGTAAATGGTGTAGGGAATGGGTCATGAAAACATGCATCATTCAACTTCCTGAGATCTATGCAAATCCTAATCTCTCCTATCTTTTTGTCTTGTACCACCATAGGGCTAATCCATTCTGACTCTCCGACAGGTTCTATGATTCCTACTTCCAACATTCTGTCGAGCTCAATTTTCACTTTCTCCTTATATTTAGGGTTCAATATGTAAGGTCTCTGTTTGAATGGCCTGGCATCTGGTTGCAAAGGGATCCTCATCTCCCCCATAGGCCCTTTAATACCCTTCATATCAGTGACCTTGGTTGGAAACAAGTCCTGATACTCATGTAGCAACTTTGTGATCTTGTCAATAGTGGCAACATCCCAATAATCTCCAACATTTGCAAGTTTTGTTGTCTTCTCTATTCCAATGTTGACTTTCTTGATCTTGATCGGTTGTCCAATCAAAGGTAGTTCAACTCCTAGTCCTTCTATGTCTCTTTGGCCTTCTGTTTCAGTGATGTTCACATTCCTTGGATCATCGTCTTCGGTTGCATTGATATTGTAACAACCTTGCAACTTCTGAAGGGGCATAGTCTATTCATCCTCTTCTTTCTCCAAAGGGAGTCTAGGTGCCTCCTAAAACACTTTATTTCTTATGACCTGTGATGTTTGATCTACTGTAGGATATTGGATTTCAAACAAAAAGGTAGTTACAAAGTTCGGGGTCATACCTTCCCAATCTGCAGTGATGAGGCACAATTCTTCTTGTAGGTACCAGTTGATTGGGGTTGTGTCCAGTGTTTTTATGAATTTTTTCACCCACTGTTCTTGAGTGATGTTGCTCCAGGTTTCCTCACAACTTTGTACATGGTCCTTTGGACATATTCAACCTGTGTATATAACTTTGTAGCTTTCTACTTGCTCTGAAAATCACGCTGTCATCAAAGCAAAACATTGTACCTAGTCTATAATATTGTTTTTGTGTGTCCCCCACCATCTCGCTAGAGTTGATTTCATGGCGTCATCCATTGCCAACAATCTTTGTTGTGTTGGTACAATTTCTTCAAAGTTCACCAAGAATGCTTCTAAATGATTCAGACTGTCAAAGGTGGGCAAGTTACTTAATGTTGAGTCAATCCAGTGAACTTCTCGGGTTAATCTAGCACATCTCCTTATAGATACTTCATACATTTTGTTCTTCCAGTTCTCCAGTTCTTCTTCTGAATCTAATGAACATGCATTGTCACTTTGCCAGCTCAAATTCCCATCCGCCGTAGGATTAATGTAGTCTTGATTCATGGCTGTTAATTTGTATATGTTTTCTAGTTCATATGCGTGGTCTTCTTCTCTGATGGGTTCTGTGTATATCTAACCTTCATTGGGATATAAAGGTGCGATGATCCTCAGGCCATCTCCTTCAAATGTCATTTTTATTTTCTTTAAATCAACCACAGTGGAATTATTGAAAGCCCAATCAATTCCTGACAATGCAGGGTAAGGACAACTATCACCAACTATCTCAATCACCTCGAAGTCTGCAAATGTCCTTACTCCTTCGATGTCCACAGGGACATGTTCCAATATTCCAAAGGGGATTATTGCCTGTTGGTTAGCCATCCTAATCCTGATAGGGGAATATATCAACTTAGGATTTCCCATCAGTGCCCAGGTTTGCTTCGTCATGACATTGACTTTCGACCCTAAGTCGAGGACCACATAGTCTATATCATACTCTCCAATTTGAGCATTAAGGTGTAGTTCTTTATTTGTCCTTCTCCTTTTTGAGACTTGGTGTACTTATTTATTCATTAAGGGTTCTATCTTTCCTAGCTCATAGTGTCTGACCAAATTTTGCAGTTCTTGTATGGATTTCTCATCTTTGATTAACTCTATAAACATATACAAGAAACTGACAAGTTTACTCACCTGTTTTCCATCTCCGGGTGAAGCAGACTGATCAAATGCTAGAGGCATTCCACATTCTCTTACTTCTAGTCATGTCTTCTATGAAGAGACTTGGTCTCTCCTGAATTATTTTCTTGCCTCCTCAAATATTTGTCTTTCTTTCTTTGCATCAAACACTTGTGTCTTCTCTGTAGCTTTCTTGACTCCTGATTCTTCTGTAGTATTTTCTTGGGTCATTCTGTCTTCTCCTGTAACAATTCCTCCTCTAGTGATAACAACAACTCTAGGATCTGCTCAGCGAGGTTCTTCTTTGATTAGTTGTATTTGTAGGTTCTGCTAAGGTCCCCGTCTCTCCTGAAGTTTAGCCAGCAATGCTGGGCATTCCTCAATAACATGCTCGAAGGAGTTGCAATAGCTGCAAGTGGTACTAGGGTTCTGACAGTCCCTTTCCAAGTGTCTTGGTTGTGTGCAGTTATAACAAATTATCTATCCTTGACCTCGACCCATACCTCCTCCTCTTCCTCTTCCTTGGAATACACCATGAGGGTTGAAGTTTCCTCTCCCAGGGGATTTATATTACGCAATGCTTCCTTCTTGTTGTACTTCACCTTGAATTTTGTATATATCCCTTGAACTTTCATGCATGAGATCGTAAGCCCTACAATCCCTAACATCATGTCCTACCGACTTACAAAACATGCAATACATATTTGTGGGTGTCTGGAAATATTTTTGCAGATAATAACATTCACCAGGGTGATGTCGATTTCTACATACCTCGCACCAAGGTAGGGTAAATTGCTTCAAGGGGCTCGGAGCTCCAGAGGCCAAGTATTCATGGAATAGGGGAAAATGCTCCTTGTCATGACCTTCTGATTTTCATCTGATACACAATATCTCTTCTCTTTTATATTTTCCCTTGTCTTTCTTTATATCTTCAATCTGTAGTGATACACTAGTTAGCTGAATCAAGATTTGACTCATACTTGAGATGGATTCTCCCATCAAGGTTGATTCTAACTTCATGGCGATTTGCAGTGCCTCAGCCTGTGAAGTAATATTTTGTTGCATCAGAGGGACTCTGATATGTGGCAAGAGGGAAACAATGAACCATTCCTTGTTCTGCTCATCTGGGATCTGGAAACTCATGTGGCCCGTCAAGGTTTTAAACCTCTGATCGAACTCCGACTTGGGTTTCTTGAATTCAAAAATTAGTGCATTCTTGATCTCATTCAGTGGTTTAGACTGGGAAATTACATTAACAAACTTTATGTACCAGCTCAGTGTGGGGTCTCTTAGGGTAGTACTAAAATGAGCTCATTTGATAGCTTCGTCGGTGATGTTCTTAATACTCCATATGGATTTGCATAGAAACCTGTGCTAATCAAGATCTTCATATTCATCTCCTCTGAAGGTGGGTAACCTCATCTGATCTACCATATATCTTCCTAGGTTTCCTGACTGAGTATGTGGCATACTACTAGTAACAATGCTTTGAGCACTCTGGTGACTCTGATTACTCTGATTGCTTAATGTTGTTGAAAAAACAATAGGATTAATAATACTTACTTCAGTAGTCAGCACAGTTCCTGAAGTTTTTAGCTCTTCTCGGCGAGGTTCCTCTATCCTATCAGATTCTGAATGCTCTCTATCTATCATATATGCCTCTTCTCCATTGTAGAAACCCTCATCCCCGTAGTTCTTCTTAAACAGGTTCACAAGAGGAACTTCTCTGAATACTCTCCCATTGTGCGTATGTCCATCCTCTGTGTCGCTGTCTCTGTCTGAGTTCTTGAACATTATCTCTTCAATCTAGCAGACTATTGTATCTTCAAGATGTTCTTCTCATGCAATAACATCTTGATCTTCAGCTTCAGAAAATGTAAAAAATTTCCTCTAGGTCCCTTAAATAAATATCTCTTTTCTTGGCTATACGATTCTACTCTATCAACATCAAACTCAATGATATACACTCCAATGGTATTATCAAACCAACGATCTACTACTCTTGACACAACATTATCAACTCTCTTGACCTTCTTGATCAACGTCAACATCCAAACCACAGGTGGCCTAGATCTGATCTCAAATTGGGTATCTGCTAACCTAGCTAGCCACTCGTATAATTCCCTATGGATTCCCCCAAAGAAAATCTCATGTATATCAGTAAAGATATATCTTTCCAGCCAATCCTTTGTACTAAGATTAGGTTTCTTGTTCTGGGCTTCAGCAAAGTCCTTTTCTTGATCTTCTATCCACTTTTGAATCTCTGTCTTTGATGGAAACCACCTTGACATTCCCTCAAGAAGATTCTTGTCCCAACAACAAAACCATTTGTTGGCATATGGGAAGACCCAGGGTTCAACTCCAAGAGCGCACCAACAAGCTCTAACTACTTTTCCTTTCGGCAACACCTGTGAGGTAGATTTAGTCTCACCCGAAGTAGCTATGAGGGGGTTGCAGGACAAAGATGTCTACAACCAAAGGGAATACCAAGTGTATCCAATACAAGAACAATACAACATTTATATATCACTTACCAACTCAAATCTACTCCGCACAACTATCTATCATATCTAACACAGTAATGCAATAGCACTATATCAAATGAAAAATAACAGAGAATCAATTACACACAACACAAGATATAAGTGGTTCACCCTCTCTCTAGGGCTACATCCACATAATCGTGCTTTATAATATATTAAGATGAAGCATACAGTTCTTGTTTGCGCTCTTAGCTAGCATATCTTCTTTCTTCTCCTCTCTGTCTCTCCCCTTCCTGCACACCCAGCTGCAAGAATGATCTCTGCACCCAGCTAAAGATCTTACAATTCTAGAAGGCTCTTACACCGAGCACTTCTCTCTCACACAACAATACTCACTCATTCCAATAACAAAACTAGAACCCACAATACCAACAACAACCCATCCCAGGTCCTTTAGACCTCTATTTATACATTACAATAGTTCTCAGACACCCTTAGGTTAAAACCTAAGCGTTAAAACCCTAGATACCAAAACCCTAGGTGTCTAAAACCCTAGGTCAACTTGACCCGCGTTTTTAGGGCTTCGCCAACCTGTCTTTCCTTCCTTCTCGCGCGGTGCTCTGAAGCATCCAATGGTGGATTTTTTCGCTTGCTAGGTTGTCCATGATCCGTCTTCCTTGCTAATCTATCATCCTCGATCTTCTCATCCAACGACTTGCTTTTTCTTACTTCGCTCTGTGTTTTCCGCTCTTTTTCTCACTTCGANCACATTTCGCCTTTTCTTCCTTGATCTTCTCTTTCTTCCATAACCAAGGGCCAACACTTACCTCTATTTCTGTTGTTGGTTCCCTTGTTCAATCTTCTGACAAAGTTGGTCACTTCTTCATCATCTTCCGAGACGTCATTGTTGTTGCTATGTTCTTTTTCTTTTCTCTTTCTCTTTTTCTTTGACATTTTGGATGCTTTGAAGGTTGCTTCCTTTATATATGGATTTTCCTGTTTAGTTCTCATTTCATATGTTGTGAATATTCCATGTAGTTCATTCATGCTTATTGAGTTTAGATATGATTTTTCTTCTAGTGTTGATATCTTAGGATCAAATCTCATAAGAAGAGATCTTAGTACCTTTTGAACAATTATAGATTCTTTGACTTCTTCTCTCAATCCCAAGATTGCATTTATTGTTTCATCAACTCGTAAAAAGTAAACTGCAATGTTCTCATCTTCCTTCATCTTTAGTTGTTTGAACTGACCTCTGTAAGTTTGAAGCTTTTCTTCTTTGACTTTTGAATCTCCTTCATAAATATTTAAAAGTTTGTCCCAAATCTCTTTAACAGATTTACAATGTGCAACTTTGGTGAATACCGATTCTCCAAAACCATTCAGAAGTGCATTTGTGGCTTTGTAATTATTCTGACCGAGTTTCATTGCTTTGTCATTTGTCAGCAGAACTGCTAGTGTTGTGTATCCATCTACAATTGATTGCCAAATTTCAAATCCTTGTGCCTGTATATATGTCTTCATCCTTATGCTCCAAAATGCACACTTTTTTCCATCAAACCGTGGTATTCCATTTTTATACATGTTGTTGCTCTCCATGATCTACCTTCCAGTGGTTAAACTAATTTATGAAGGAACCTGCTTTGATACCAACTGTTGGATTACTGAGAGGGGGGGTGAATCAGTAATAGAGAAATTTAATCATATTTAACCATATAATGCAAGTGTTATATCAATGTATCATTATCATCCAATATTTTCAGAGTACGTAAAAAATGAACAATCATACACATACATAGTACACCAGTGTTTTTACGTAGAAACCCAAAGCAGGAGAAAACCACGGAATGATTTTTCTTATATGTCTTGAAGAATTAAATTCATTGGAAGCACCAAATTCGTTTGTTTTCCAGCTGCAACTGGAAGGAGACTCCAACCCCCTAGTTTCTCAGGCTACAACCTGAGGGAAGCTCCAACTCCCCAATTCTCTAGCTATAACCAGAAGGAGGCTACAACCCCCTATGTTCTTTGACTACAACCGAAAGGTAGCTAAAACCACCTATCCTTGACCCCTCCAACCTCCCTAAGATATAAGTAGAATGATGGAACCACTGCCACACTATCACTGTGAGATATACTGCTGTAAACTTGTACCAATCAACCTGCACCAAACAACCTGTACCAATAACCTGAACCATGCATCAAACATGCATCAACCTATACCTCAAGCTGTAATCAACTTGTACCATAAACAAGTGCATCAACCATGCACCAACCTTTACCTCAGCCTGCAAAACTTCCTTAACTTTAACAACAAGAGACTAGCATTTTCATAAAACTTTACTTTAGTCTCACATGACTAGTTTTGGATTAGTCAACAACCCTAACTTGAAATAATCATAACTATGTACCTGTAATGAATAAAGATTCGGAAATAGTACACTATGGTATTCAGTGTGTTTTATGCAATTCCTCCATGTGTCACTACTTGGAACCTCTCAAAAAAGGAGTTATAACAAAAATGGCATACCTTGTTGAATTATGGCTTATTCTAGAGAGTAAACTTGTAGAGCGTGTTTTGCATGGAATATTTGTTGTATGGATATGAAAATTGTACACAGAAAACTAAAAACTGCACTCTAACCAACACATTTGGTATTACTAAATTTGGATCTGTTATGAAAAAATTATGACATTTCTACCCGAAACACCTATTTTAGACTAGTTTCAAGACTAGCCTTCTTTACTTCACCTTCCCTATGAAATTCAGCTTAGATATAATTTGGTTACCTCAGTCATCTGTAGATATTCAATATGCTCAATAGTGTTCAAAATGAGAGAGCCTTGCCTCTTATTTATACTCTCCAAGTAGCTTCCTTAGAAGCATCTTCTAGGTCATGTTTCCCACTTAGTCACCTATGTCAAACTTTGGCCAATTTTCCACTTGTCCATGTATCCAATAGCCACTTGACCACTTAACCAATTTTCCTCATTTTAGGGTTAACCTTCTTATAACCACTTTCCATAATTAGAAATTTCTCCATTTACTTTATTATTTAAATAATCCTCCTTGACTTTGTCACTTCACTTTATTATTTAAATAATTCTCTTTGACTTTGTCACTTCACTTTATTATTTAAATAATACTCCTTGACTTTGTCACTTCACTTTATTATTTAAGTAATTCTCCTTGACTTTGTCACTTCACTTTATTATTTAAATAATTTCTTCTTTTCAAGCACTTGGACTTCTTTGACCTTTTGGGGCTTCAAGCCAACATATGAGAGTCCTCCAACTTTGTAAGGCCATAACTCTCAAACCGTGAGGAGTTATGTGATGTTCCACATACCACCAAAAATGGCATGACATGTACTATCCATATAGAATAGTATTACATGCAAATATATCAAAACGCATACAATTATACATCAAACAAACTTGGGTCCATTACCCAAACCTTTGTTCTACCGGAATTTTCTACATGACTTTCTTCAAGGGTTGACATCAATGACAACCAACCCAATTAATCAACAAAATAGTGAGTTAAACAATTATTTCACTTGATGATGAGTGACATAATATAAATGAGAGGCCAACTATGGTGTAGTGTCTATATCAATTTTAGTCAAACACTTTTCATATTCAAGGTGAAGTTGACTTTTAATAATTGGAGGGGATCATTTTCTTTGTTTTTATTTATGTAAACCTTCTGATCTCATCACTAGCCTAAAAAATTGGTGTCATCTCATTAACAAGAGACATTTATCATGGTCAAATGTGTTTTGTTAATCCACACCATTGCAACATCCTTGTGCTCCTTGATTGGTACTCAAATTTTTCATCTCCCTATGTTTATATTCCATTACCTTATTTCTTAAATGACCAAGGTATGAGGATGGAAAACCTTAGTCATCTAAAGAGCATCTGGCCCTTGAATATTCATGTAAAGAACCATATCATTTCATAAACAAGAGGAACATAACCAAAGCCACTCACTTTCAAGTTGTTCAATCCTATAATGAATGATCCACATTTTGAGTAAAAATAAGAATCCACCTACTAAATACATCATTTAATTGCACTAATATTTCATGAAAGATAATTTCACATTTCCTCATACATAGAGGCATCACTTCCTATAGATCCTTGCAATTGCAAAGTGTGGAATTATCTATAAGCTCCCCACATCCTCACCAACTTTTTATATTTTTCTTCATTTGGTAGATATTTAATAACAAAAAATGTAAAATGACTATTACTTCAAAAATAATTTGAATACCAATAATAATTATGTATGTTTAAAAATTGTATTATACCTTCAAAATTTCATCATTTCGAGTGAAGATTTTTCTTGAAATTTCTCCATCGGATTGCCCATTGTTGAGATCCATATACTCATTTTTTTATGATGAATTGATTCCCCAAGCTTACATGCAACTCCAATTCTTTCTACCTTATCATAAAGTTGAATGAACTTTTCTTTATCAAGCCCCTTAGTTGGATTTTTCTTGTCAAAATCTTGTGTTATTATCTGAATCTCATGAAACATTTTAAAAATATTTTCAAATCTAGAATGAAGAGCACAATATACCAGACTGGACATTGATCCAGGTGTCATCAATAATTTTCCAAAAGTTACATTTATATACTAGCTAAACATGGGATAGTTCTTAACAACAATAAATGAACTACCATGTAAAGATGGTTCTACATCAATGATGAAAATATCAACTTGGTATAGCCATCCTTTACTTGAATTTAATGTAGGGTTTAATTGTGGAGATGTAAAATTACATAAGGATTAGCATATAATTACTAAAAACACAAAAACAGATACAACAATTTACCCAAATTACCAAAATTAATTTTGAATACATTAACTGAAATTTTGCAATTGAACTAATGGTATCTCCTTCTTGAATATAATGTTACTTTGTAACCATGTGTATATATCTTTTTGAACATGTGCACCATGGAAAAAAACTATTCCCCATTGGTGACATTTTTACATGACATAGTAACTAGCAAGTTGAAACAAGATCAAGGCACTAAAACAATTTTACATCCACTACTGTACCATCACTCATTATAATGTCATTCTGACAAAGAATTTTTATTTGTTCCATTAAGTTGTCCTCATATTTTGGATCAATAACATGTGCTTGAACCTACTTGTATTCCTCTTTTCCATCCCATTTTCCAATGCTTAAATACAAAACACTAAACCATTATCCTGTAGAAGTTCAAGTAATATCTCACATACATGTCCACCTCTATCATACTGGAGACAAGAATCAATACCAATTTTAAAAGTCACATCTACAATCATTTCACCAAATCTCTTCTCATAGGATTCAACCATAGAGGAAGCATATTCCCTTACCTCTTTGACCATAACTCCAAAGGTAAAACCATCAATTCTTTCCCAACCCATATTTAATTTCTCAGCTTTATTACAACCATATTTTCATTTCCTTGCAAATTGATGTTGCATTTACTCCCTTAAATAAACCATGATTTTCAATGCACTTTATACATTGTAATGTCTTATGAGTCACACTTGATTCAATAAAAACTCAAGCCATGTTCCTATGAGTGGATTCCTTATGGATATCTTCCACAACAACTGAGCGAATAGTTTCAAGAACTCCATCTAAATACTCAATTAGATCTTCAACTTTATAACTTGCAGAAAAATTACTACTTAAGTAGTTCTCATTTGCAACAATAATGTCACCTTTTTCCATATTCTCAATTGGTTTACCATAATACCAACTACCAAGATCCCTCAATTTATGGTTTCCCTCTTTAACTCTCTAGTTAAATAATCCTGACCACTTCCTGAGATCTAATATGTTTTTTATTGAATGATGAGCCACATCTCTTCTACCATATTCAATGTCCAATTGCATGTTAAAATAACATGAATGACCGTCTAGTTGTATAGGATCTAGTAATTATGAAGAAACACCAATATTTTTTTGGTCATTCTGTTCAATGGGAACTGATGGAGTCAAAGAATCTATTGTGTTTCCCTCTTATTGGAGTCAACTATTTTTTTTCTCCAACTAGGGTGAACTAAAGGACTATGTTATGTGGTCCCAAATTATAGGAACATCAAAAGCGTCATTTTTTGGGTAGAGCTTGTTATATTCCTTGCATGTCTGTGGGGAGTGAGTCAGATTCGATGTTATATTATTAGTGGTTTTCTAAATTAATCCTAGATTAATGGATTAGGGTTTTGGTAGATGCAGAATACCTAAAATATTTTATTGTGAATGGTGAAATTAATACAATGAAGAGTTGAGAGGTGTGGCACCAAAGAAGGTTGGTTTTCTCTTGGTTAAGGGTTTCTAGCATAAATCTTTGTGTACTATGTTTATGATCCATTGATTAATTTTTCTTACGAATCTATATGCATTTCTTTTCACATGTTAAAACTTACATGTGGTATCAGAGCACGTTTAAAGTTTTAGTGGGATGCCTTTGTTGCTGAGGGTTTGGCTTGATATTGATAGATCAAGTTTATCTTGGGTCTGTGATAAACCCAGGTTTAGTGGGAGATTTGCAGTGGTGATGCATGTGTTGAAATAGAATGGAAAGAAGTTCTAGAATCAATATTGAGAAGTTCAATGGTAAAAACTTTGAGCTATGGAAGATCAATATGGAGGACCTTCTTGCAGACAAAGAACAAAGGATCATTGTG
>JASDQU010736451.1:90182-114491 GCA_032191745.1 Picea mariana
TAAAACCAAGGAACTATGGGATAAGTTGGGGAATTTGTATCAATCAAAGTCCATGGTAAATAAGTTGTTTCTTTGAAATAATTTGTATCATATTAGGGTGGAAGATGGAGATTTTGTGGTAGAGCATCTAAATTCCTTCAATACTCCGGTAAGTCAACTTGTCTATGTTAATATTATGATTATAGAATAAGATAAGTGTATTACTTTGTTATGTTCTTCTCCAGAATCCTAGGATAATCTAGTTGTAGTAATTGGTATTACCACTCAATCTACATCGAAGTATGAGGATGCAGTTCCATCCTTGTTATCATAAGAGATAAGGTGGAAAACTATGGATAGTCATAGCACAGATGCTTTATATATGAGAGGTCATCCCCAATATAGGAATAAAAATAAGTCTTCGGGGGGGACATCTAAATCTAAAGGTAGTTTTGAATCCCTAGGAAAATATTTGATAAAATGCTATAAATGTGGTAAATTTGGGCATTATAAGAATGATTCTAGGTCTAAGAAAGTTGATAAAGCAAAGGGATATGATGATGCATTTTCCACAATGGAAACAAACTTCCACAGAAGGAGGAGGTGATGTTCACATGGCATCTACAAGTACACATGCAGATCATGATGTATGGTTGATCGAATCAGATGCATCATTTCATATGACTCCTTACAGGGACTGGTTCAATGAATATGAAATGTGTGATGGTGGTGATGTCTTCATAGGAGATGACTCGACAACCAAAATCATGGGATGTGGAAGAGTTAAGTTGTTGTTGAAAGATGGAAGGATTAGAACTCTCCGTGGATTTCTGCACATTCCAAATCTAGCCAAGAGCCTAATATTTGTAAGTAAGCTGGATGATGCAGGTGTGGATACTTTAATGAGAAAGGGAACTTGCAATATGATACAAGGAGCAATGGTATTTATGAGGGGAGTTTGGTGTGGAAATCTGTACAAGTTATTGGAAAGCACTTATATTGATGAGTGTAACAATTCTATTATACCTGAGAAGAGAACTAAAGAAGATATGATCCATACTATCCATAGAAAGAATACCATCTTGTGGCATCAAATACTGGGACATATTGGAGAAAATGGCATTCGAACACTACACGATAAATGCATGGTTGAAGGTATGTATAATTGCACCCTGGATTTTGATTTCTGTGAACATTGCATATATGGTAAATAAAATAGAGTAAGATTCCCATATGGTGCTACAAGAGAAAATGGGATCTTAGAGTTGATACACCGTGATTTGTTCGGACCTATACTTGTTCCATCACTAGGTAAATATGTGTATTATGTTTTGTTCATAGATGATTTCTCAAGGAAAACATGGATTTATTTTCTTAGGAAGAAATCCTGAGGTGTTTGATAAATTTAAAGAGTTTAAGGCTTTGGTAGAAAATCAGACAGAGAATAAAATAAAGGTGTTGAGGACAGATAATGGTGTAGAATTCTATCGGAACTAATTAGAAGAGTTACGTAAGAAGTGCGGTATAGAAAGGAAGAACACTACCCCATACGCACCTCAAAAGAATGGGGTTGTAGAAAGGATGAATAGGACGTTGATGGAAAAAAAAAGGAGCATGCTCAATGGTGTCAAGTTAGGATAATAATTTTGGGTAGAGACAGTGGGTATTGCATGTTAGCTGGTAAATAGATCACCCTCATCAGCATTGGTGGAAAAACAATTGCATGAGGTATGGACTAGTAAGAAACCCTCTCTTGAACATCTTAGATTGTTTGTATTTGATGCTTATGTACATGTTCCAAAGGAAAATAGGAGAAGTTGGATAATAAAGTTGAAAAGTGTATCTTTATTAATTATAAAGATGCTATGAAAGTTTATAAGCTTTGGACCCCATAAACTAAGAAGATTGTTTATAATAGGGATGTTGTTTTTATAGAGGTTAAACATGTTCACAAACATGAATTTCTACAAAGGAAAGAACAAACTGAGAAAATAGAGTTTGAGTTGGATGATGCAAAATCTGAATCAATGAAAGAAGATCAATCAGAAGAAGAAGAACCTCGTACTCCATTATTGTTGATATCAATGAGGGAAATAAGGAAACTAGAAAGATGTAGTCCAGTTTATTTTCGTGCTAATTTTGCTTTATCTATTACTGAATATGATCCCAGACCTGTCAGGGAAGCAGTGAATTCAGAGGATAGTAAAATCTGGAAGAAGGCCATGGTTGAAGACATAGATGTCTTGGATAAGAATGAGGCATGGGATCTATTTGAGTTTCCAACTGGAAGAAAGGCCATTGGTAGCAAATGGGTGTTTAAGAGGAAGTTGAATGAAAAAGGAAAAGTGGAGAAATACAAAGCTCGATTAGTAGCAAAAGGTTATTCCCAGGTAGAGGGAATTGAATTTGGTGAAATTTCCTCTCATATTTCCAAGTTAACTTCTATTATATTTCTTTTATTTGTTGATGTTGATTTTTATTTTGAAGTAGAACAAATGGAAGTGAAGACAACATTCCTACATGGGGATATGGAAGAATAAATCTACATGAAGTAGCTAGAAGGATTTGCAGTGAAGGGAAAGAAAGAGATAGTTTGTAAGCTGAAGAAGTCATTATGTGGTGTGAAGCAATCACCTAGGATGTGGTACCAAATGTTTGACACATACATCCTTGGACTGGAATTTGTGAGAAGTAAGGCCAATCACTATGTATATTCCAAGTAGGTTGGTAATCACTCCATTTATGTAGTGTTGTATGTCAATGACATGTTGTTGGAAGGAAATAACATGGATGTTATCAAGGAGGTGAAATCACAACTATACTCCTAATTCGACATGAAATATCTCAGAACTACTAACTTCATTCTGGGAATGGAGATTAAAAGAGATCGTTCAAATCGGAAACTCTCATTGAATCATAGAAAATATGTTGAGATGATGTTACATAGGTTTAATATGAAGGAAAGTAAACAGATCAAGGTTCTTATTCATGTACAAATCAATGTCCCAAGACACGGGAAGAGGAAGAGGAGGTGTCCCATGTTCCATATGCTATTGTGATTTCTAGTTTGATGTATGCAATGGTCTGTACTAGACTGGACATTACACATTCAGTGGGATTTTTGAGCAAGTATATGTCAAAACCAGGGAAGAAGCATTAGACAACAATAAAGAGGGTTTCCAGGTATTTGCATGGAACTTCTAGTTATGGATTGTGCTACTAAGGAAGATCAAGATTGGATATAGTGTTGGACATACATGGGTTTGTTGATGCAAATTGGGCTGGAGATATGGATCACAGAAGATCAACAAGTGGGTATGTAGTTAACCTATTTATAGGATCAATAAGTTGGATGAGCAAAAGATAGGTTGTAGTGACACTCTCAACTACATAAGTTGAATACATGGTAGTCACTCATGCATGCAAGAAATCAATATGGTTATAGAGATTCTGCTCAAGTATTGGTTTGGTACAATAAGTAGTAAGGTTGGATTGTGACAGTCAGAGTGCAATATTCCTGGAAAAGAACCTATCTTATCATTCAAAGAAAAATCATATTGATGTTCAATATCACTTTGAGAGAGACATGGTTGAATGTAAGAAGGTGTTGTTGGATAATTTTGACACTTTGAATAATGTTGCAGATTCATTTACAAAGTCTATGAGCACCAATGATCCGAAATGATCTTTTAAAGGCTTGGTTAAGTTTTAAAGCATGAGTTCATTAACCAATTAGGAATTGATGAAAGAATAATAAATTAATGAGATATCATATAATCCATCATAATAATGTAGATTAGAATGTAATCGCAAATATCAGCAAACCATAACAACAAAGTTGTTAATAGAGTTTGGCAAGATTGCCTACGTCTCCAAGCCTTTGTCTCAGTGGGTGAGGCTTTATTATTTCTCTTAAATGCTTCAAAATTACATCATAAAAGTTTCAAATGGATTAAAAATTGGTCTATATGTGTTCTTCTTGACCTCAAGAATCCAACACAACTGACGGCACTGAAAACGGTTGAGCATAGCTCCCGGAATTGGCCTGCAAAGTTCCCCTTCCTAATGGCTTCCCTGCATAAAAATGGCTTTGGATTTCAAATTCCTTAGCATTTATCCTTCTATGAACCTCTCTCATGATACTAGGAACCCCTGGTTTATATATATTTGAAGTGGGCATCAACCTCCCAACTTCCTCCCAAGATCGAGCCTCAAATCAGGCTCTAGATCTCCCAATCATGGGCAAAACTCCATTAAAGACAAAAAAAAAATCCATAATATAATGTCAAAAACCCAAAAATTGGACAAATACAAGGTGCATCCCCTTTTCTCCGAGCCCTTGGTCACATGCGCTCTACCATGTGGCCGAGGGCTGGGCTAGCATGCGTTGGCCCCCTTGATTTTGGGTCCTGGTCATGTGGCTATGGCCCATGTAGCCAAGCCCTTACCTCTCACGCACAACTCCCAGTCTTGGATCTTGGTCTTTAGGCCCCCTGGTCGAGTGGGGTTCCATATGGCCCTGCACTTTCCCCAACCGACCGGGACTTAGCGCAAACCCTGCCAAACTTCCAATTCCAAAGAAAATATGGTCGCGTGTTGTAACAAGTCCTACAATAGAATGGTCGGTCCACCCCCTTTCAAGAAGTCATTGTGCCCATGGAGGTCAAGGGTTTGAAACCCCAAGAAGCCATAACAAATTTTTGAACTAGTTGACATTGGAAAAATTCAGGGTGCCACGTGGCATCCTCTGATTGGGCCATGTGTCACCATGTGATTGGACCGTACCACATAGTCACCAACACAATTAGCAATCCAGTCACCTATCACATCACTTCCGTACAAAAAATTCACCTTCCCATTCACAAGCCACTTCACTTGTCATATATTCACATTTCATTCCATGTCATCATCCGTAATACATAGTCACCATGCCACATCAGCATCTGTACAACCTAGTTGTCATCTGTTTTGCCACGTGTCAGCCTGCCATTAGGCCACATCATGTACAAACTACCACATTTCATCTGTACTACATAGTCACCCTTCCACATCAACATCGATATAGCCCAAATTTCATCTATACTACCACGTGTCATCCCGCCATTGGGCCACGTCATGTACAGACTGCCACGTGTCATCTGTACAATGCCACATGTCAAATTTGTACAAGTGCCAACTCAGCCTGAAAATGACAAATTTGAGTGATACGTGTCACCTACTGGTGATGCCACATCAATATGATGACATCATGCTGACATCACTTGCTTTACTGCTGACGTCATTAGTATGACCAGTTGACTTTTTTGCCTATTTGGGAAATCGGTCAGAATGTGATATCTTTCGCATACGATGTCCATTTACAAAAAAAATTATATGGCCAGAATCAGTGCAACGAGACAAATAAAATGGCACTGGTTTCATCTAATTCCAAGAAATTTGATTTTTAGGCCTTCTTGGATCCATTTTGGATCATGCCTCCCCACTAAGACCTTTTGGTCCCCCAAAAGGGTATTAACCAATCATCAAGTGCGGGATAGGCCACCCCACTTTTTCTTTGTATTTAAACTTTTTCCTGTGCACCTGTCTCATCAAGATAAATTGCAAAACAACCATGACAACCAACAACATATTGTTAGCCACTTGTACTCTTTCACATCTTACTAAAGTCACTACCATCCATGTTGAAAACATTAGTAGTGATAACATCAGAAACATGATTGTAAATGAGCTAATATGTTTGTAGTACTTGCATGAAGTTAGCTTGTCTTGAAGCAAAGTATGATTGAACTTCCATTCTACAACCATCTCATGTTCATGCTTAAGATCAATTGCTTGATTTGGCACAATTATAGGTGTGTTTCTTGCATAAGTTTCCTTCCTTAATTGTTCCATTGTTTGAAGAGATCGATTTTCTTTTAATTGATAAACATGTACAACATATTCATTGCCTTCTTTAGTTAAGTGATATTGATTATGTTCCTTGTATAAGATTGTTTTGCGATCATACAAATAAGGGATTCCTAAGACCATTTCACATTCATTGAGTGGCACCACATCACACGTTACCTCATCCACAAACTTTGATGAAATTGCAAACTTTAAAGTGCATTGTTTTTTTATGTGCAATTTATGATTGTTTCTTATCCATTTATGTGAGTAAGGTTTATGATGCATCTTAGTTTTTAATCCCAATTGTTTAACCACTTCCTCTGAAATAAATTTAGATTCAGATCCATTATCTATCAATGTATCGATCTTAGTATGTTTCATTATCACCCTTACATGAAACAACTTGCATCTAGAATCATATCCATCACCAATTTTACCTATCAAACCAACTGATGTGATCTTAGTCTCATCAACTGGATCATATCCCAAGTTTGTTGGTTGTATTGTTGTTGCAACTGTTTTCCTCCCTTTCCTTTGTTTGAACCGCTTTGGCCTCTTCTCTGGATGCAATTTCCAACAATGGTCATCATCATGCCCTTTTTTTCTTGCAATGTTTGCAAGAGAGCTTCTCTTCCCTTCTTGTCAGTGAATTTTCTTTCTTTCCAATCCCCTTTATTTTGTCCTCTTTCCTTGAAGATGATTCCCCTGATACACCAACTCCTATTTTCCCTAAGTCAATGATGTTGCTTGATCAAAAACCTCATCAAGATTAGTAGGTCCAAACATACGAATATGTGCAGGTAAACCTCCTATATACTTCATAAGAGTTTCTTGGGTATGTAATGTAATATTTAACATTAATTCCATCTTACAAAATTCATCTATGTATTCTTGCATTGTTTGTCCCTTTCTTAGTTTAAGACCTTTCCATTCAATTAAATCCTTCTCTTTATAACCCAAAGGATAAAATTGTTTTCTCAGTGCAAAAACAAAATCTTTCCATGATGGAAATACATTACCCACTTGTTGCGTGCCATTTTTCAACTTACTCTACCACCAAATGAGTGTTGTTCCTATAAGACGAAGCAATGACAACTTGATTTGAGTTGCCTCATCCTTTATTTGTTGCACACTACAATAAACTTCCATCTTTCTGACCCAGTTATCAAGCCTCTCAGCATTGACTTCACCATCATAAATGGGAAATTCAAACTTACATCAAGCTTAATTAAAGACATATCATGTTTATGTTTATGGGAATGTTTTCTTGTGGTGGATTTAGAACTTGTACTTGAAGAAGAAGAAGTTGATGGAGAAGAAGGAGGTGAAGGAGGAGGTTTAGGAGGATCCTCTCCTTCTTCACTTTTGTCTTGTTTTAGAATATTCCCCTTGGAAAGGCCTCTTTCGTTCCAAGTAATCCTCATATAATACCTTCACCATCTCAAACATGGCAAATAAATTATTTTGCAACTTGATCTCATTCTGAGACATGCCTTCTTCCAATGCCATATCCTCACTTTGAGAATTCCTCTTTCTCAATCAAATCTCAGGATACCCTTCTACAAGCTTTCCTTCACCACGATTCAAATTTTCCCTGTTAATTATGCAAACTCAAAAACCAACCATCAACCTTCTCTGATACCACTTGATTTGAAATGATATTTTAAAGACTTGGTTAAGTTTTAAAGCAAGAGTTCATTAACCAATTTGGAATTGATTAAAGAAGAAGAAATTAATGAGATATCATAGCAACCATAATACAAAATTCATATCATAATGTAAGCACAAAGATTATCAAACCATAACAACAAAGTTGTTAATAGAGTTCAGAAAGATTTCCTACATCTCCAGGCCTTTGTCTTAGTGGGCCAGGCTTTCTTATCTATCTTTAATGCTTCAAAAGTACATCAGAAAAGTGTCAAATGGATTACAAACTAGTCTGGTTGTGTTCTACTCGAACTCAAGAATCTAACACAACTAACGACACTGAAAACAGTTGAGCGTAGCTCCCGGAATTGGCTCATAAAGTTCCCCTTATCAATGGCTTCCTTGCATAAAAATGGCTTTGGATTTCAAATTCCTCAGCATTTCTCCTATTCTGAACCTCTCTCATGCTGCTAAGACTTGCTGGTTTATATATATTTGAAGTGGGCATCATCCTCCCAACTTCCTCCCAAGATCTATCCTCAAATCTGGCTCCAGATCTCCCAATAATGGGTAAAAATCCATTAAAAACACCAAAAAAATCCATAATATATTGTCAAAAACCCAAAAATTAGACAACTACAGGATGCATCCCCTTTTTTCTGGGCCCCTGGTTGCATGGGCTCTTCCATGTCGCTGAGGGTTGGGATAGCGCACGTTGGCCCCCTTGATTCTGGATCTTGTTCATGTGGCTATACCCCATGAAGCCAAGCCCTTACCTCCCATGCATAGCTCCTAGTCTTGGCTCCTGGTATTTAGCCCCCCTGATTGCGTGGGGTGCCATATAGCCCTGCTCTAGCCCCCACTGAGCGGGGCTTAGCCCAAACCCTGCCAAACTTCTAATTCAAAATAAAATATGGTCGCATGTTGTAATAAGTCCTACAATAGATCGGTCGATCTTCCCCCTTTCAAGGAGTCGTTGTGTCCTTGGAGGTAGAGGGTTCGAAACCCCCGGAATCCATAAAAAAATTTTAAACTAGCTGACACTAGAAAAATATGGGGTGCCACGTGGCACCCTCTGATTGGACCATGTGTCACCATGTTATTGGACTATACCACATAGTCACCTGCACAATCAGCAATCGAGTCACCTGCCATATCACTTTTGTACAACCAAGTCACCTTCCACATCACCTTCCGTACAACCATGTGTTGTGCCATGTCATCATCCGTATTGCATAGTCAGCCTGCCATGTCAGCATCTGTACAACCTAGTTGTCATTCGTACTTCCATGTGTCAACCTACTATTGGGCCACATCATGTACGGACTGCAACATGTCATCTGTACTACACAGTCACCCTGCCACATCAACATTTGCACAACCTATCAATCATTCATACTGCCACATGTCAACCTGCCATTGGGCCTCGTCATGTACAAAATACCACGTGTCATCCATACAGTGCCACATGTCAAATCCGTATAGGTGCCAACTCAACCCGAAAATGCCAAATTTGAGTGACACATGTCACCTCCTAGGGATTCCACATCAGCATGATGACATCATCGTGACATCATGCTGACATCACGTGTCACACTGCTGACGTCAGCAATATGGCCTGTTGACTTTGACCAGTTGATTTTTTTGCCTGTTTGGAAAATCGGTCAGAACACGATATCTTTCACATACAGAATCCATTTGCTAAAAACATTATATGGTCAGAATTAGCATGACGATATGGATGTAATGGCGTTGGTTTCGTCCAATTTTGAGAACTTTTATTTTTAGGCCTTCCTGGATCCATTTTGGATCAACCAAGAAGTTCTCCTAGTGTAGAGAAACAATGGGAATTACTTCCTTGGATTGTTGACTATGTATTCATGTGACCCCCTGTATACAAAGAAAACAACAAGTGGGAGAATGTTCTGTAGGTGTTATATTATTTACATGTGTGTGGAGGGTGTGTACAATTCATTGTTTTATTTTTAATGGTTTTCTAAATTAATCATGGATTAAGGGATAAGGGTTTTGGTAGTTGTGGAATACCTGAAATATTATGTATATTGTATTTTGAATGGTGAAATTAATACAATGAAGTGTTGAGAGGTGTGACACCAAGGAAGGTTGGTATTCTCTCAATTATGTAACACACCCAACCCCCTAAGTGCCTTTTTAAGGGATGGGGTATTGAATTTTCACCTTTTCTTAATCATCTCAAAGCCTTTTCTAAAGGATACCCTCATATTGTTCCCGTCAAGATATTTCCAATGACTATAACCATGTTCATAATTGAGCTCTATATCAGAAGTTGTGGCTTCCTAAATTTTCTTATGTTAGAATAATGTTGATGTGCTCGTTTAACCATGGACAATTCTACATCATTGTCATCCAACCATAGGCATAAAGACACCCCCAGGCACCTTAACCTTTGACAGAAATAATGATTCCACGAAGCCATACCATAACCAACAGATAACCAAGAGATTGCACCTTCTCCAAGGGTAGTGCACAAGAGAAAGTACTAGAAAGACTAAAAAAGAGAAAATTGTACAACTGCAACTGTTGTTTCTCCTCGTCCAAAATTGCACCCTATTTATGGGTGACTGAGAGTGTGTGTGTGAGTGAACAAATGAGCCAAGACATCCTCTATTTATAATGGGTTTTTCACCTGTCTAGGTCAACTTGTCTTCCTAGAGGATAATATATTAATATTATATTTTTTTTTAGCTAACATATCTTCTATGGTTTTCACACATACGTTTAGGGTTTCTCTTTCTTCCCGAATATTCTATTTTAGTTAAAAGTTACATATGGAGGTTAATACCTCCTTCAACTACCATAATATCAACAATCCTTATCTAGGGAGGTATTAATGGTCTCATATGAATCCATCCATCTTCACATGGTATGGGAAAGACTCACATATTCTTGTAGACCATTCTACAGGTATCAGCATCACATCACACATGGCTACACCCATGTGGACCTGTCAATCTTGTCTAGGGACCACAACCAGCTAGAGAACACTAGAGCTACACCTCATAGCATGTGTCACTATCATCGTCATGGGATACACCCACATGACGTGCTCACCCATGTCGTGAGTATCATCATAAGTATCATCATTACTATAAACATCATATGGTAGCAATAATCAAATATATATATCATCATACTTGTTCTTGGTATTCTTCTACCAAAGATAATATCACAATATCCATGAGACTCATTTAGCTATATTGATGATCCATCCCCACCACCATGTGTCTAGCACCTCAGGTCATTCTTGTCCCATGACAAGAATCATGACCTCATCAAAACCACATTCACCTCATAGTTGATCCTCTCATAGGATCACTCCATGAATGTATTTAGCTTGATGCTATTGGACATGTGTATCTAGCACCTTGGGTCATTCTTATCCCATGACAATAATTATGACCACATCAGAGCCACAAACACCTCATGGTGATACTCTCATAGGATAACTTTGTGAATGCAATCATCTCAATGCTTTCAGACACGTGGAATTGCACCTCAAGTCTTCGGTCCATCGAAGACTATGTCGGGGCACATCTACTCTGGATATAGATGTTCCCTATCTCCCCTGGTCTGCAGCCCAGTTCATGTGGAGATAGATTCATCTCAATGCTGATCGGGGCTACTCACCTAGTCATGAATCAACTACTCACCTACTCATGACATTTCAAGGCCCGATGCAATTCACACATATGATATCTAGTAGCAACTCAAATATTCATTTCGTCGAAGATAACATCTGGGCCTATTCTCACATGATCAAGTCTGTCTAATCAAAATTGGAATTTCAGCATGATGTTTCAATCATCAATACTCCCCCGGGGAAACATTTTCATTCCTTCCAAGCTTGTCCCAGATAGAGGCTTTGTGAAAATGTTAGCTATCTACTCCTCTATGGAGAAGTGATGGAGCCTCGCTACTCCTTCCTACACCATGTCTCTGATGAAGTATTGCAATATCCTTCAAAAATACACCCTGGTTCATATCTTTCATCACTGGCTATGATATATGAATGAGTGCTACATATATATTTTTCCCTTCTTGTCTGGAAATCCTGCTCGATCCCAAGATGAAGTAGCACCCCAGGTGCTAGATATGTCTTCTACACTTCCAATCCAAAAATTGTATATATTTGCAGCCATACTTCATCATCGAATATCAATAATATTTATTTGTACCACAACATAGGTACTTAAATGTTGTGTTGTAACCCAATAATATGGTTATGGCTCAACCATATACTAACACAAGGTTCTCTCTGCAAAGGAAATTCCTATCCCGTCACACAACTTCCTCATATGTGTCGTCATAGGTGTGGCCATGGACTTCTTTTCCATCATTATAAATCTCTTCAATATCCTCACTGAAGATATCATATGGTGCCAACCATGCTTCCAATCCCAATATATCTGGTAAATATCCTTCATATGAAACTCTGAAATCAACTCCCTCTATCTAAGACAATCCTAGGACCGTGCTTCTCTCTGTTGCATGCCTCTTTGCATCCTGCAAAGTGTCGCAAAACTATGTTGGGTTCTTATTGATCATTGACTCCCTCTGAGTCTAACTCCCTCACAAATTTATCTCTTATGACATGTCTAGAACAAGAAATAAGAACAAAAAAATATCCATGGTATCCTCTATGAATGATATCCTGCGTGGACTCTAGTTCAGTAACCAAGAACACCTCTTAAAGGAGGTCAACTTCATATCATAAACAATAAGAATTTACATAAGAACAAGAATATCTCCTAGAGAGGAGATCAACAAGTGTATCTCTAGTATTAATGGGTTAGTATAATGATCATAACTTCAATAGATCAAGATGCAACATAAGATCATAATAATGCCATAATAGCCAGAGACATGTCAATTTTAAATAATCAAACTTGGAATCTTCACTAACTGTTCCTTTGAATGTACTGAATCCAAGATCATTTCTTGGACAAGGTCTCTTATACATTCCCTGCAAAACAAACTCATGATTTTGCTGGATGATATAACATGAAAAGCATATACAAGTTCATACCTTTGAAATTTGCAGCATCATTTAGCTTGTCTTCTAATATGAAACTAGACACCATCTTGACAAGAAGAGGTTAGAAACTAAATAAAAAAGGTTCAATGATTAGAACAAGCTAGAAACCCTAAAATTTCAAATTTAACCACAAAATCAATTTTGACCAAAATTCAACCTTTGACTTTGACTTTGACCAAAACTAAAACTTGATTTTTTTATTGGTTGAGGGCATTAGAGGGTGCGCTAGGCTAGGGTGCACTAGAATATCCAAAATTAGGTCCAATGCTTCACTTAAGGTGCCCAAAGAGTTGGATTAGAGTTTTGTTGATGGGTCCTAAATCCCTTGATTCAACAATAGCAACCAAACCCACCACCGAGGCCCAATTAGACTCTGCAGTGTTTAATAGTGAAATGGTTCTCCAGATCTTGCGATCTGACCAATTTATCGATGGGATTTATGTTTTCTTGTGAAGGCTCTTCCTTCAGTTCGGACTATCTCTTTTTGTATTTTCTCTTGGGTGGGACTGATATGATATGTAAGTTGATATAAACCAACTTGGCAACAAAACAGAACTAAGTTCTAACTACTGGGGAAGAGGCTGAACTTGGGATAACCCGCTGCTCAAGCATTCAGATGACAATTTTATACCACAGCCCTAGTACTAATACATTAACCATGTGAGCATCCAATTATTGTCTGAGAAACTAATTACCAGAAATAAAACACATATGTGATAAGACAATGGAAAGAAAAATAATTCACCTACTTAATCATCCATCACATAATAACACCACGATTCATATTCATCATTAAAGTAAAGAATAACAAAATATTGCACCAGATAACTTGACAATAGATTAAATAGCTCTTACTCATTACAACATCATTCATTAAACGAGATAAGAAATAGTTCTTCTCCACATCCAATCACATGCATTTGATGAAAATAATTTTATCTCTGGTCCGAAAGGACTTCTATATTAATGGTAGCTCGAAAATAATTCTTGACAAAACCAAAATAGAAGAGTTTCTTGGAACAACCATCGACCCTAAACTAATTGGTCGATGCTCTTATTTATAATGTAAAATTAACTAAAAATAACGGCTAAGTGTAGTTTAAACAAAACAAAATTCACCATGTGTCATTCTCTCCTAGCAGTTTCCAACTTTCATCTCAAGATATCCCTTCAAAAGGGTCACTTTTCTCATACTCTGACCAACTGATAAACAACTCTTCATGGGTTTGGGCCCATGGAAATCTATGTTGTTCCATCAGAGCCATGTAAATTCCTCTGACCTCCACCGCATGCACTCGGTACTTCACTAGACTGGTGTGTAACTATTGTAGCACAGTCCGAGCACTAATCAGATGTTCCATAAATATTTGTACTTGTCCTAACGTTGTGTCAGTCACCTTCACTAGCTCTTCAACCCATAATAAATATTTCTTGGTATGCAATTCGACTATGTCTCACAAGATGACGAAGTTGTTGGGGTTGCCGAACTCAGGGAGTCTGATATCCTTCATTGCTTTGTTAATTTTCCCCCAATGCTTCTCGAATTTGGCCCATTGCTCTTTAATTTCTTGGTGTGCTTCCTGAGACATATTACCCCAATACCCCGTTGATCGCTTCATGTGATCAAGAATTCTTATGACCAACACCCGGATGTCGTGTTATTCTTTATCCCGACCCTGTTGAACTGCATCAATGTATTTGAGTCTCTCCACGGCTTGTTGCACCCTTTCATGCCACCACTCCATATCCTTGCACATTTTGAGTGCCATCAGAGTGTCTTCCCAGAGCTCAACTATATTTTCAGTAAAAATGTGCCTCTCTTTTTTGAATTGGCTATAAGCTTCTTCAAACTCGCTTCTCATGTATACCGTGGTCTAAGTGGTTCCCTGATAGTATTCAGACAGGTGGCGCAAATGTTATAGTTCCTTCAGGGTGGTGGAAAGCTCCTTTTCGTCTCATTTGGATCTGTCCAGGGTGGCATCCGGGAGCATCGTCCCCACACCAAGGAGCTCAGATGTTCTGGCATTTTCTATGTTTATCAATTTTTCCTCTGTAGTGATGAGGATGGAGTGATCCAACGTGATCCTCCTTTTCTTTGTAGTTCCTTGGATGATGGCCTTCCTCTTTCAATCGTAGGAGATCACATAAATATCGGCTACCTCATCCACAGGTTCGAGAATCTGCTGATCACCCCATGTGAGTGTGTTTCCAAAATTTTCGGTGGTGTATACTTGTTCAAGATCGGGTTCTTGAACTTTCTCATTGTGCCCCAAGGATTTCTTGAGCCAATTGATCCAAGATTGTTGCTTGCTCATCCAAACTCATGGCCTTAAACCTGGTTTCTTTAGGGTCAGCCATCCTTGCCACCACCTCACCCCAGCTTTGAGCATTTTCGGTGAAGATCTCATCCTCAAACCTGTCATGAGCATATGGCCAGCAAGATGATATCTATGATGCGTGCTTCAAGACCAGACCCTTGGGGTCATGCTTGCAAAAACGGCTAGTCTGGAATTGGAACTCCAATTGTCTTAACCCTTCTTGCTCGACCTATGCAGTGTCCTTTACCATGTAGAAACCACTATGAAACCCATAGGGTATGAGGGCCCGCTTCTTATCCTTTACCAAAGTAGCATTATAACCTTATAGGATGGTCTAAGAACATATTTTCCCTACTACTAGTCGATCGAGGACATATACAGGTAACATATGGGGTGCTCTGATGGCGCTGAAAACCCATATGTAGGTATCGCACTCATCTAGATACCAATGGCCAACTTTTGATACAATCCTTTTGGCTGCATCCGACAGCCTTGGACACTCTTTCTTGAACAACAAAAAATAAATATGTGTGATAAACTAATCGCAGATGAGAGAGTAGGATTTCTTGTACCTGTTCTCCCACAAGATGTCGAAATACACATGGACTGGGAGCTCTGATGTGTGCCAGTTCAAGTTCATTCTGGAAAAAACATTTCTAGCACAAATGACATCCAATAGATAAGAATCCATATAGAAGGTTGGGGTTTCTCCCTCTTTCGGTATTTGAATCTATCATATGCAAGTGCTCAACTATTTGGAGATGATGGCACCCTATTTAAAACCTATTCTGAAAATGTCTACCATATAAGCTAGAGGCATCCAAGCCACTGAAAACCTGGAGCATTCTTTCTCCCCATGCAATCGGTAGAGGAGGGTCATTAGATAGATGTACGGCTCCCTCAGGTTAGCAGTTGGGTACCAGCTGGAGGTCCGATTGGTGAAATTTTTATCCTCTCTCCACCATGACACCATTGCCTTGCTAGTGTCGTTTTTCTCATAGAAGATTACAAGAAAATCGGTGTTTATCCATTCTCCCATCTCTCTGAGCTTGTAGTAATTTTGAACTTCCACTGGGAGGAAAACCCCAACACTCTCATCGTTGTTGTCATTAATCAAACATATTTGTGTGTCAGTGTGATTGATAAACCATTTCAGGAGTTCGATACAGGGGAATACTAGAGTCCTACTCACCACCATGTGCAGATACACTTTTTGGACATTTGGGAGGACTTCATCATTGAGTCTTCTCATATCAGGATCATTGTGCGTGATATATTCGAGGAATTCCTCCCGCTTGATTTTCTTGAAAATTTCTTCCCAACACGGGAATATTGTCTTGGTCCCAATGCTCACCTCGGTGTCTCCAAAGGCCGGGGGTTGAATGAAAGCCTTCTTGGTGGATGTTTTGATGAAGGCCACCAGATTTGGAGCAAATTCCATTTGTCTTACAATCATTGGGCATGAACCTTATCCCACCTTTGGTTCTTGTAGCTTTGGTTCTCTTAGAAATTTCCTAGTGGTGGGTTTCTTAAGAGGAATTGTTCCTGCAATTGAAAACGATCCTTTAGGAAGGTGTACAGGGTAACATTGGATAAAAATGTATGAAATGAATCATAAAACATCCATAGACCAGTACGTACCTGTAACACTTGCTAAACTATTGTTTAATACTCACCATACCTTGGAAGCTATCCCCAGACTACTCGTGTCGCTCCTCTGGATGTTTTGAACTCCTTCGTGCACAAAATAACCTTGTTTACAATGACTCAAAAGAATATAACAGTAGAGAACCTACTAGTCATATCAACCAATTATTATGAGTAATGGGTGAAATTCAAAACAATCTACCACCTAATATCTGCAAATAAATTCTATGTGGGTTGGCAACGAAGCCGTAGAGGGAGATGCACTGTATCGTCATGTTCAAACGGTCCTTTTTATTCGCGCATAAATTAGAAACTAATTTGATATTCTGGAATTAATTAACCCTTTAAATGCATCATATCTAGCGTATCTTAGAGATAAAATGTCCCATCACGTTTTTTTCTTAGTGGGAAGATCGAGAATCAGCGATATCCTTATGCATGTTTACGTCGGTATCCTCTTGAGAAAGCTTCTAAAGCCGACGAATTTTGTCGTTCGATGCTGACATGGTAAAACTGTTTTGGGGTGTGATGTGGGTCTTAGGAGCTAGTAACAACTCCAGGGATAACTAGATCGTATGTCTGACCACTCGAGCAATGAAAGATGGAAATAGAGGATAGGTGGTTTGACCATATATCTCAGTTGGAGTTATGTCTTTCAATAGAAGATGTGCTTTAAAATAAACCTAGGATTTTCAAGGCCGAAAGGTATCGGGGTCGGTGATCGGGGGTTGACTTTTCACGTTCTCCACGGGCTATCCTTCTAAAAACGTGCCAATGTTGGAAGTTATCAAGGATCGACTCTCAGAGATAGTTCCATCACGTAGTTCCTTTGTGGGTTATCATACTCAAAAACCCCTGATGCCAAAAACTTTTCGGAAGTCGACGATCAGTGATATCTTTTCATTATTTGTGAGTGCTTACTCTTTTATTCGTTCGCCGATGCTGAAGGGATCGGTCATTGACGATATTCTCAATTATGCTTGTCGTGAAAGAAATATCGCGTCTGCTGACATCGATGAAGATCGGGACTCAATAACTTTGGTTCTCTCTAGCATTTTCTTTCACACTTTGTCCTTTCCGATGCCGAATTCCTTAAGCACGTCGGGGAAACTTTTGACTGTCAATTCTCTAATTTAGATATTAGTATTTAATGGTTTTCGCACGCTCGGGAAAACTTTGAAAGACTTAAATGGAAAAAAAAATGATAAGAAAAGGCAACATTCTTCATACTGAGGTCGGATTAGACAATGCAAAATCAAGTGGTACCCAAAAAGTAAAATTTTGACATAGGTTTTTTTAGGGTGTGTTGAGTGCTCAACAAATGGCAATTCACTGGGCAAAAGTAGAATCTATGTTCTTCCTTCATGCTCGGCTGATACAAAAGATGGTGGAGAAACTTATTGGTTTTAAATCAGAGCCTCTTTTACCCTTACATTTGAAATCCTTCGGTTGATGCTTCTGAGCCTACCCGTGGGGTTTTTAACCTTTATTCCTCCTTTGTTTCCTGTAACCCTGACTCATGCCCTTTTTACAAAATCCTAGTAAAACATTCACTTGGAAAGGAGCCTTTAGTTACCTTTATCCACTTGCTTCGATGTTGCTCCACTACCATCTTGCATCCATAGCCCCAACGGAGTCACCCTGACATCACAGACCTTGCTCAGCTGCCAGTGAGAGTCCATAGCCCTGGTGGAGATATTTGCATACCCTCTCCTACTATTCACTCTTTTGATAATATCAATTTTATTTTGGCATGATGCCATGAGCGAGTGGGAGAGGATGATGTCTATTTATTTTGCAAAATGAGATGGTTAAGGTGGATCCTTTGCTAGCTTTGTCTTCGGGTTTCATGTAGTCCTTTACAGCTTTCATTCGTTCCCTTAAGGTCTTACCAAACCACTAAGAAGACACTTCTTACATTTCTCCGAAGTTGTTCATTTGTGTAGGTTAGATAGAGGACTCCTCAAAGCAACTACAAGCTCCTCAATGTTTCTTGTGTTTTATATGACCGATGAGTTAGGAACAGAGTTCTCTATGTCGCATAATTTAAAGTCGACAATTGTCTCACTAAACACAACCTTCAAAAGAGAAAAAGTCCAAAATAAAAAGAAAACAACAAAAAATTAATTTCGCAATCATGAAAACATTCATACAAAACACAAAACATTTTTTATTTATATTATTTATTTATTTATTTATATTTATTTTATTATTGGAAATATTGTTTGAGGGCTTGGCCATTTACTGGGAGGGATTCAGGTTCCCCCCTCATATTTTGTAACCAATAAGTGTCTGCCCCAATCTTCGCAGCCACCTGGAAAGGTCCAAGCCACAGATTCTGAAAATTAGAATGCTTTCCTTTTGGCTCATTTTCTTTGTCCCATTTTAGGACTAAGTCTCCTACTTCAAAAAATTTCTCTTTGCCCTTATGATTATCAAACCATCTTTTCACTATCAATTGGTGAGCTAGAAATTTTGACTTAGCCTTCTCTCTCTCTTCTTCTAGCATGAGAAGAGTATTAATTCTTTGTTGTATGACCGATGAGGGTTCCCCGCTAGAATCTTGGGCTAGTTGAAGAGATGGAAGATAAAGCCCATTTGGGAGAATGGCTTCTTGCCCGTAAACCCGAAAGTACGAGGAATTTCCTATAGCTTCCTTGGGTGTGACCCTATCGGGCCATAAAGTGTTATGGAGTAGATTATGTCAATTCCTTTTGTTGTCTGCAGCTGTCTTTTTTAATATTCTCACTACGTTCTTATTGGTTGATTCTGCTACCCCATTTCCCTGTGGATAATAATTTGTAGAGTACCTAATTATGATTCCTTTTTCTAGAGAAAACTATGTCAATAGACTGGAAGAAAAATAAGCTGCATTATCAAAAACTAGAATAGAAGGGACACCAAACCTTGAGATCAGCTATTGTTCTATGAATTGGATCACCACCTTCACATTTACATGAGTCAAAGGGATGGTCTCTTCCCACTTCGTGAAATAATTGGTGGCAGTAAGTATATACTTGTGTTGTTTCGAAGAACTAGGTGTAATTACTCCTATGATATCCAACCCCCATTACTCAAAAGGCCTAGAGATGGTCACTAGTTGGAGTGGGACTGTTGCTCTCTTCTCCCTCCCGATGATTATTTGACAAGTTTTACAGTTCCTAGTGTAGGTGTGGGCATCTTTGAACAAGGTGGGCCAATAATAGCTAGCTCTCAGTATATTATGAGCGGTGGTGTTTCCTGCAAAATGTCCACCAACAAGGCCATCATGGAGCTCCTTCAAAAAAAAATTTGCATCTTCACGTTCAAGACATCTTAAGAGTACCCCATCATAATTAATCTGAAAGAGTACTAAATTTATGAGGTGATATTGTGCATACTTTAACCTGAGAGCTCTCCTTTACCTAGGGTTGAGATTTTCTGGACAAGTCCCATGGTGTAGGAGATAAGTTAAATTATCATACCAAGACTCTGGCCCTAGGGAAATCTATGAAGCTTCACCCATCATAATTCAATTTCATTCTCCCATCTAGAATCTTCATTTACTTGGTCTTGGGCTTCAACTGCGAGTTTGCACAACCCTTTCCCTTTAACTAGTTTGGCAGGTTTTATATCTAGATCAAATTCTTGGACCATTGCCATCCAGTTTCCTCTTCTTTCCCCCATCTCTTGCTGAGTAAACAAGGATCGAATCGCAAGGTGAGGCACAATCACTTTGGTGTGGTTATTGAGGATGTAAGACCTGAAGTGCTTTACTGCCTTATATACCGCATAGGCATGTTTATCAATAGCAGGATAATTAAGTTCACCTCCTTGGAGATTAGTTCTCATTAACGATACCCGAGCCTCATTGTTGTCATCATCCTTCTGAGTCAATACTAGAGCTAACGATTGGTCGAAGGTGAAAGTATAGAGGAATAAATCCCTATTGAAATCGGGACTTCATAACACGAGGGCTTGGGATATAGAAGTTTTAATATTGCTAAAAACATCCATTCATTCATCATCCCACTTAAACTCGACATCTTTGTGAATCATCTTTTGTAAGGATTTGATAGTTTCCGCGAAATCGAGAGTGAATTTCCTCACGAAATTGATTTGCCCGAAAAAAGACTACATAGCTTTCTTGTTGTGAGGCAAAGGGAGTCAAGCTATGGCCTTAATCCTCTTTAGGTCTATGTGAATGCCTGCTTGAGATATAATGTGTCCTTGCAACTTACCTTCCTCTATGTTGAAAATAGTTTTATTGGGATTTAAGGATATACCGTATCTCCTACACCTTTTGAAAATATGAATTAAGTGTTGGATGTGCTCTTCTATATTCTTTGAATACACAGTTACATCATCCAAATACACTACCACACACTTGTTTATTAGTCCCTGAAACGCTACATCCATTTCCCTTTGGAAGGTTTCCCCTGCGTTGATTAACCCAAAGGGCATGCGTTTATAAGTGAAGGTTCCCCACTTGGTTCGGAAGGTAGTTTTCAAATGATCTTCCTCTGAAACCAGGACTTGGTTGTAACCTAAGAAACCATCTAGTAGAGAGAAGATCTCTGAGCCAGACATGGTCTACAGAAGTTGCTCCATTGGCAGGACTGGGTAATTGTCCTTTTCTGAAGCTCTATTGAGGTTCCTAAATTATACGCATAAGCGAATTTCTCTAGAATTTTTTCTCATGGGAAACAAATTTGCTACCCATGCGGAATGCCTAAACTAGAAGATGATATTGGCATCTAAAATTTTATTTAATTCCTGATACATGAGAGGTTCCAGGGATGGGTCATACTTTCAGAGCTTCTGTTGGAAGGGTTTCACCTCAAGTTTTAACGGTATAGTGTGTTGAATGATACGAGTGTCATAAGTTTTCAGATATCTGTAGGACCATGCGAAGACATCTTGATATTGTCTGAACAATTTGAGATAAGAATTTATTTCCTCTTTAGATATAGTCTTGCCGAGATTCACATTCTTTGGGTTTTCCAGGGTTCCGAGATTTATAGTTTAATGCAAGGGACGGGAGCTACCGGTCTTTGCATTTTTAGGCCCCCTAAATCATTCTTTCAAGTCAAAAAGATTTTCCAAATTAGCTATCCCTTTCGGGATGGTGTGAGATTTTGATCTGTCAATAATAGGTTGGCTTGTCCGAGGATCAATTTATGTTGATTTCTCCTGGAATACTTCATCGTCGATGGCCAAATATTTGAAATTGTCTTAGTTAGTCATGAATTTTATGATCTATTCATCTCCTTCAAAGACTTTCCAATTAGAAATGTTGTTAGGCATCGATGGTTTGTAGAATAGTTCCACA
The DNA here is from genome assembly GCA_032191745.1 of Picea mariana. Lineage (NCBI taxonomy): Eukaryota > Viridiplantae > Streptophyta > Pinopsida > Pinales > Pinaceae > Picea > Picea mariana. The sequence continues at coordinate 112,051 of JASDQU010736451.1, forward strand.
GTGAATCGGGAGGCTTCATAATCTTCTAGAGGTGATAGCTTTGAAGCCACTGTGGCCAGGGAATCAGCAAAGATATTCTTTTCTATGGGGATCCCGGTGATATTGAAAGCTTCAAAATGCTCTATTAACCTATGTACTTATTGCTGATAATTCTTTAGGTGTGCGGAATTGCAATGTATATTATTCCTTACTTGTTTAACGATAATCTCTGAGTCTCCGAAAACTTTAAATAATTTGATATTTAATTCTAAGGCTTTATTTAATCCTTGTACTAGAGCTTCATACTCGGCAGTGATATTGGTGCATTCAAATTCTGGTCTACAGGACAGAAAATGACATTTACCTTTTGGATCAATGAGGATGCACCCTGCCCCTGATCCTCCCTGCAATTTAGATCCATCAAAGTATATGGTCCAAATTTTTGAATGACAATCGCCCTTTTCCTCTTTCTTATTACTTTCTTTCTCCCCTATCTTTTGTTCCATAATCTCTAGCACAGGGTCTTGACATAAGAGGGTGTCTTCTGTCGGTATCGACGACTTCTCTTGAAAAACCATTTCAGAGTTTTGAGTGAGAGGGACATTAGATAAGAGAGGAGAAATGTTCTCGAAGTGGGAATCTCATGAATAATTTCCCAGCATGGGGAAATTTGTCGATGAGGGTTCATTCAAGGTTTCTAGGTCAGTGATGGTATGTTTCAGATACCTTTACCTATCAATTCTGATCATATTTTTGTATCCCTTCAGTGGTAGCCAAAGGTGTGCCCAGTCTGTACTAAAGTACCCATTTAAGTTCTCTTACCAATCTCGACTTAGTAATAACCCATAGGCCTCTAGGATGTCTACTACAATGTGTTGTTGGGGAAAATCACCCTACGGACTAGCAAATAAAGTTCAGACTTTGCATGCAGATATGACCGAATAGAAATTACTTTCTACCTTCATCCCTAGATTTATATCCCCTTTTATTAGTAAATTCATGGAAATATCAACCTACCTCGTTCTTGGCATTTGATGTCGATCCTCCATTGTGCTTGATTACTTATTCGCAATACTCCTTCCAAAGCTGACCTGCATCCAAGATAAGAAACAACTATGCATGCATAGTACTTATATACTAACGGGTTAGAAATCCAAACATATACTGATCAAACTATAAACAGTTCATGAATTGGGACAGGGAAACCATTTTCTTTATTACTTTGAATGAGTCAACTTACAAAAGTTGAGACCGGCCACTGCTCCTTGAACATGATCCTAGGCTCCTCTTCTTCTGTCCTTCAACTACTTTGCTTTAAATATCCTTTGGCACAAGGAAAGGCTAAAGGGTTGGGACAATGGGAATACGTAAAGGGGTAGAGTTTCTTTGCTATATTTTTCTCTTTCCAAATGGTACCCCTACCCCTTCTTTTATAGGCTAGAAGGATCTAGGTATTTGGACGAACCCTCAGCCATGCATGGCCGGGAGTTTCAGTTAACTCACCCATAGCTTTTTGTTCCATAGGAAACTTTCCTTTTTTCATGCTTTTGTCGGTCCACGCGGGCTGTTTTGGGTCATCCAACGTGTACACGCATGCAGTAATGGATTAGGGCACGTGGGCCTTTATAAAAGAGGATTTTGAAAGAGTTGTTCAGCAGTGATTTGGCAAAGAAGGGATATGAGTTGTCCTGATTCCAAGTAATCATGTCTGGTGCAATTTAGGGTTATAACACTCAAGCAAGTGCACCCTTCCTCCTATAATTCACCCTTGCAAATATGAGTGTGCCCTTGCTCCTAGAATGCACCCTTTACCATGCAAGTGCACCCAACTCCATGAATACGCCCTCCACAATAGCTTGTGCCCTCCTAGCTCAAGTAACCAAGCTCCCACCCTTGTGTGCCCTTCTTCTCCTCAAGAATGCACCCAAGAGACTCCAAACCCTCACTCTCTTTTTCTCTTCACTTCCTTCTCCTCACCCAAATCTCTCAAGTGAGCAAGTGAAAAATGAGCCTCATCCTTACCCTTTTCCCTCCTTTAGCCTCTCCTTAGCCAAACCTAAAATACCAATGGCCTAGATTCACTCTAGCCATGTCTAATCAATGGGTGAGATTTAATCTCAGAAATCTCAATTAGAAAATCCATGTTCTCAAGTTTCCTTAGTTTTCTTTATGTCTATTAATTCACGCACTTTGTGAATTAATTGTCACTTTATGACTTAAGTGAGAAATTTCATTTTATGAATTAAGTGACTAAGTAAAAGTGAAATTAAAACATAAAGTAAAGGTATAAGGGTAATAGTCTCCCCCTTTGTGTTTAGAGACTCATAAACACAAGGGAAACACTTTCCAAGGTACCCAAATCTCAACACTTCATGTTGCATCTTCACCAAAAAAGTCCTCCCACACCCAGGAAGATCATGCAGCCAGATTGGTTAAATAGATCAAACCCCTCCAACAACATG
>JASDQU010736452.1:37879-50873 GCA_032191745.1 Picea mariana
TGTACATGTGTTTTCCCATTCCATGTCGACAACAACACATCCATTCACTGGGAACACTAAAACCCAAAAAATTGATGACTCCATTAAATTAGGGTTTATGATTTACATGATGAATTGATGATGGATGAAAGTGGGTGTGTGAGTCAAATTTGAGTCCAGAAACCCTCCCATATCATTAAGGCATGTGAATAGTCTATCCATGTCAAATTTAAATGCATATAGAAATAGTTTGAAAATATTTCAACGTTGGCCCCATTCACAGGTCACTGTTGCCCGTGTCTAGTCCTAGTACAATTTCCTTGTAGAATTTGTATAAGATATTTGGAGAATGATAATTTTTAAGGTGTTAGGCCTCATCCTACACACCATGGCTAGATCACCTCTCATTGACAATGTGTGTTGTTATCTCCTAAAAATAAACTTGTCATTCTTTCTATATTTTAGGTGGTAGCATAGTCAAATCAAAGTGTTATTTTTTATTTTTGTGGTCTATGGTCTCCAAGTATAGAAAATAATTTGTAAAGCCCTAAAATAATTTGATTTGTCATTTATTATCTTCACAAAAGCAAAAGAACTTTTCGGTAGCTAACCTATGTTTTAAAGCTTAAGAAGAGCTGCCAAAAGCTCAAGCTTTTGGTGGAAAAATAGCAGTTCAAAACGGTCATGAGTCGTCGAAAGTTCAAACTTCCAGCGGCAAAATGGCATTTCAAAAACGTGCACAAGCCACCGAAAGTTCAAACAAGTTTCTAGACAGTGCATCAAGCGAGCCTAAATTGGGATTGAAAGACACATGTCATTAAGACATAATCACAACTTAAGTGTCTTTTGGCATTATCCCGCCTTCTCAACCACCATCTATGTGTTTAATCATTCCGAGTCGGTTATGTAGATCGTGTGAGGGTTTCGAGGTCTTAAGATGTTTAGTCATGATTTGATTTAAATTCAACACATGAAGGAAGTTGATAAAGGGCGCTCTTCCACCATTTGATAGCATAGAAGTCTTTCACATTCGCCTGCAAGCTCCTGCCTATTGGTAAGAAATATTGGTTTTTGGTCTTACATACTGACTTTTGTTTGTGCAGATGGGTAGAAAAAGGGGTGGCCTATCCCTCAGGAAGGAGTTAGAAAGCATTCAGTATTTGCAATCTCACCTAGAGATTCATCAACTATTTTCAGAGGAAGGTTGTCTTGCTTATGTTTAAAAGTTACAAGAAGGATACCACCAGGGTATCATAGAAGCCTTTGCAAAATCATATGATGGAGACAAACCCATAGTTGGCCATTTGGAAATGGAAGTCAATGAGGTATCCATAGCCTCTGCTATAGGCATGCCAATAACATGGCAGAAATGGTTCAAGACCACAGTCACTAAGGAGCTGGAATTTAGACCTTATTTAAAGCCATAATTCCAAGGCATCACTTGGAAAAGAGATATTCCCACTTCTCACTTGAAGAAAGAATGGCAGACTCTTCTCAAAGCCATACAATTATAAATAACTACAAAAGGAATATATGATAGGGCCACGCTATACCACTTCAAGCTAATGGACCACTTTATAAGAAAAGTCTGATTGAACCTGCCATTCTTTTTTCATAGGAAGCCCACCAAAATGTGCCACAGGGTCCAAACTAAGCCTGAACAGATCCAAAATTCCTTGTCTCATTTTGGCTTGATCAAAATGATTATTGTGGAAGAATTGAGGAAGAGGGAAAAAACATGGGAACACTTTCTCTTTTGGGGAGGTTTTGAGTTAGAGATTCAAATTGATAAAGGCAAGAGAAAATCAGGCAGAAAACCACCAACCCCTCAGATAAGTCTAAAGAAAAGAAGATCCATCACCCCTAACCTCTCAAAAGAACCAACATCCACCTGAAAATCCAAAGGGGCAAAGAAGAATCCAGAGTTTGATGAAGACACAGAGCAGGCTGCACCCAAGGAGACAAATTTGCTAAAATTACCATACTAAGATTCAAAGGAAGAAACTGGAAAGGAAGAAGTCCCTATTGATGAAAGTATAGAATTTTCCATGGAGGAAGCACCAAATATTGAGATGTTCACAGATCTTGAAAAAGGTGAAACATCTGGTAGAAAAAAGAAGAAGAACAAATCAAAGAAAATTAAGAAGCTCCAGGACAAAATAACACAACAGGCGGTGCTAGAAAGGGTGATAAAAGATAGATACGAGACTCTATCCAATAATTTTGCAGAGACCAATGCAGCCTTGGAAAGATTGGCACTTGAAAACATAAAGGAAAAGAAGAAGAAAAAGAGGATTATAAAAGACTGTAACAACCTATGGTGGTTATCCAAGCGTTTGAAGAGAAAAATCAAAATATTAAAAGATGAAATCGTTGCACACCTAGACTTGCATGTTCTAGCATAGGCTGTTGTTAATTTGCAAGAAAATCAACCCAAATAATCGAGGAGAATACTCTTTTTCGAGTGTTCATATTTTTGGAAAACCCAGGGTTTTCGACAGCATAATCGACATAATAACACATAGTTAGCCGCCGAAAATCATGGCTTTCGGTGGCTAATTGGCGTAATTCAAAGAGAACGAGCCGCCGAAAGCACAGGAAATGATTTTTGAGGATCTAAAGCTCAAAGTAAGTTGGCCTAGATTTACACATCATGGATATTCATGCAGATGTCAAAGACTTAATGGATTGAAGATAAATCAAGTTCTAGAATGGACTAGATCCATATTTGATGAAATATTTTGTAAACAATTTTTCTATTATTAGTTTTTCAGATCCGATTTCTCAGGATCTAAAACTGATTGTAAAGTCTATAAAGCCTGTCGATTTTATAGAGTAAGGATTCAATTTTGGATAGAAAGGCCTTATACCATTGTACAAACTTTTTTCATATATAATACAAATCATAGTCTTTTTTCACTTTTGATGTAAGACTTCATTCATTACTTTCTTTCCTGTACTCTTATTCAAGTTGTCTTAACTACTAAATGAATGTCATCTCATTAGTCAGTTCATAGGTTGATTAACAGTTATTTACATTTCTTAATAAACCCATCATTGTGTATCTGGTTTATAAGTATTGTCTTCTTCACCCACAGTTTAAGCTACTGTCTGATCATTAATCTTTGAAAGCACTATCTTATTTGATTATATACTATTGATGACCCTGATATTAGTACATTAAGGTTGAGTTATCCCATTGATCCACATATACATAAATACAAACACAGTTTACTTTAAAGTTACCAAGCATCTTTTCCCTACAACCTCAAAGAGTTTCTTAGAGAGAACAAATTGACATCGTTGCTAGGGAGAGGAGTTTGAAGCTTCATATTTCCTAGGAGACGACATAGAGTTGAACCTTGATGATAGACAAGGATTAGACATTACATTGGTTTTAATCATCTATCTAGCGACTCCACAAGTTCATCCTGGATCCAAAGAGAATCAGTGCTAGGGTGAATCCACAAGAATCACTTGTCACACCAGTACCCAATCCAGAACTAATTCTCAGAGAGGAAGATCATTTCAAGATCAGACTGTAAAATCAGGTATTGGAAGTAATCCTCTTACTCATTTTAAGAAATCAATAGTTGAAAACACTAAATCTTCTTCCTCTAAGATTGTCAATAAAAAATCAACTATAACAGCTGTACAAGAATCGATTGTTAGAAATGTTTATGTAGAAGAACCATTTTTTTCTTACCAAGAGGAAAATTTCATTATAGAAGAAGTAATAGGCTCTAACTTGTTTGAAGAATCATCCAAGAATTTAGAAATAAGTCACAGTTCTTCATCCCTTGAGTCCTTTCACTCACAATAGGAAGAACACCATATAAAAATTCACACTAGCCTCCTTGTTGTCGAACATATTCTTCATGAACTCTCTACCAAAGGAGAAGAAAACTTGGTTGAACAACTTGAAAATTTCTATATAGCCTCATATCAAACTTTATTCCCATCAGAAAGTTCTCCCCATTTTAAATTTAACTCCCCCAGTGTCAAAGAGTCTGATAAAAGTCCACCACCTCTCTCACCAATAGTCATTATGGCTGCACCTGCTCCATTGACCAAAATGCAACGAATTCTAGCTACTAGATATGCACCTCTCGTTTTACAAACCCACATGCAGCCATGCTAACTGGTGATTACCAGAAGTATATGCCCAAATTTATAGAGGAAGGAGATTTAACTACAAAAGAACATATATAAGCATTCTATAGCTATGATGAGAACATAAATATAGAATATGCTGATGTCTAGACTAGAGTCTTTGTCCAAAGCTTAGATGGTCATGCTAGGAAGTGGTTCAAAGAACTTCCTGCTGGTTCTATAGCTGGGATAGAAGAGTTGGATGATATTTTCTTAAAACACTGGGGAGATAAAAGAGACTTTTTATACTATATCACAGAATTTGGAAATCTAGGGAAAGAAAATGGTGAATCTGTATATGATTTCACTAAGAGATTCAACAAAATGTATAGTAAAATACCTGCAGAAATCAAGCCTACAGAGACTTCTTCTCAAATCACTTATGTAAATTCATTTGATTCTAATTTTTGTTAACTACTAAGAGAGAGAAGGTCTTCTACACTTTCCTTGATGCAAGATGTTTCCCTTGAAGTTGAATCAAATATCTTAGTTGCTCACAAGTTAAAGGGAAATGTTGATAGAAAAAGGCATAAGGAGGAAGCCTCTTCCTCATCAATTCAAAATCCCAAAATAGATAAATTGGCTAAGATGTTAGAATCATTAACTTCAGAAATGTCCAAGCTAAAATTGAAAACAAACAACCTATCAAGGGAAAAGGATCCTATGAATAACCTAACAGAAATCCAAATCAGAATCCAAATACCTCCAGGAGAAATCCCACAGAGGATCAGAGGGTAAAGGTTCCTCTCCAAAACGTTGTGATGGACAAATATGAAGATGATTTTCAAGAATAAGAAGAGGATAATATTCACTGTGTTGGGGATGATGCAGGGAAATATTATTTGACATAGCATGATTATGAAGAGGCATTAATGATTGAACAGGTAAATAAAAATTATGCTGATAATAGTCTTTGTCAAATGGAAAATAAGAACAAATACAATCTTAGATCTAAGACCAACACTGCCCAGCATAATGCACCGTCTCCTCCTAAGAAAATTGTTGCCCCTGTCAAGCAACAAGTTAAAAAAAATCAAATCCCTGATGAGCAGCAAATTACCTTGATATCTCCTTCAAAAGTGGATATACTAGTTCCTCCTAAGAAGAATGTTTCCCCTGCCAAACAACAAGTTCAAAAAAATCATATCCTTGATGATCAACAAAGTGTTTTAAAAGCTCCTTCAAATGAGGTAAAATTTTCTGATAAAACTTCCTCTTCTTTCAATTTTGAAGCCGAGATATTTAAAATCAAGATTCCCATCCCTTTGGTTGAGTTAATGAAAAATGAATCATTTAAGAAAGACATCCTCAAGACTTTGGATCCCAAATCTATATCTTCCTTTGCTGATATTCTTAATATATATGATGACAAGCCCACTATTGTTTTAGGACAAATGGTAGAAGATAGAGATGAAAGTTGTCCTCCTTTTTATATCTCTCTAAACATTCATGACAAAACATTGCATAACTGCCTACTTGATTTTGGAGCCTCTCACAATCTAGTGCCAAAGGCAGTTATGGATGAGCCTTGACTAGAAGTTACCAAAACTTACTATGATCTTTTCTCTTTTGACTCTAGAAAAGTTAAGAGACTAGGAATGATCAAAGATTTTTCAGTGACCTTAACTCAAGCATCTATGAAAACCATGATCATGGATGTAGTTGTAGTAGACATTCCACCCAAATTTGGATGTTTGTTATCAATATCATGGATGAAGAGGTTATGAGGAACTCTTCAAATGGATCTCTCAATGCTACTATCCCTGTTTTTGGAGGAGTAAACAAAAGACTATACAGAGAGTCACAACTTGCCTACATCATCAGTGATGAACAAAATCCAACCAACCATCCTATTTACTCAGTTGACATAGGTATGGGATCTTGCATATTACAAATTGATGATTCATTATCGGATTCATTGTTTCTTAACAAGCCCGCAGTCCAGTCCACAGAAGTAGCATAAGATGACCTTTGTACCATGTTCTTTGATGATGCTTATATTAGAGAATCAGCAGGAGTAGGGGTATTATTCATTTCTCCTTCAAAAGAAACTACTCACTTGTCCTTTAAACTTGATTTTAAAGTGACTAACAACATTCCAGAGTATTAGGAACTACTCCTAGGATTAAATGTAGCCAAATAGATGAAGATTTATAGATTATAGGTATTTGGAGATGCAGACTTAATAATTCAGCAGGTAAACAAATCCTTCTAGGCCAAACATGTTAGGCTGAAAGCCTATAGAGATGAAGTGTTGAAAATGATTGCTGCCTTTACAGACTTCAAGATTTCATATGTACCTAAAGCTATGAATGAATTGGCTGATTCTTTAGCTATATCAGCCTGTGCTTTTATACCTCCTTTACCTCCTAAATTGAATTATGAAATCCAAGTGAAGTATAGGCCTTCTCTTCCTGATAATGTGAAGTTTTGGAAAGTCTTTGAAGATGATGCAGAGTTGACTAGATTTCTTGGAGTGATTGATAAATTTGCATATTTACAAATTGATTTGGAAAATGAACATGATGAAACAACAGAGGAGCCTAAGTTTGGAAGTAAGATTGGAGCACATGAAATTGTTAAATTGTCCACCAACAAAATTCCTAAAGGTTTGGTCCCTTTAGAAAAGCTTTTCGATCACAATGATGTTGCTATCAAGTTAGAAAAGAAAGAAGAAGAACCAGATGTTTCTTATTTCAATATACCAAGTGAACAAAATCCTAAGTTTGTGAATTTGGCATCTCATCTAGCTGATAAACAAAAGGCTTATTATGGTGAATTGTAAACGAGTTTGCTGATATCTTTGCATGGAATTATGAGGATTTGAAAACATACAACACAGAGATCATACAACATAAAATTCCCTTGAAAAAAGACACAAAACCATTCCAGCAGAAACTTCAATCTTTCATTCCCATGTTGTTTCCCATTATGGAGAAGGAAATCAAAAAAATGTTGGATGCCAAAATCATCATCCCTCTTGGATACTCTGACTGGATTGCCAACCTTTTTCCTGTTAGAAAGAAAAATGGTGAGATTAGACTTTGTGTAGACTTCAGGAATTTGAACAAATGCTCTAGAAAAGATAATTATCCATTGCCTAAAATGGAACATATTCTGCAAAATGTTTCTGGAGCTAATGTCATGTCATTCATTGATGGCTTCTCGGGGTATAACCAAATTGAAGTCCGTCCGGAGGATAGAGAAAAAATAGCATTTACTACACCATGGGGTACATTTATGTACCAAAAAATGCCTTTCGGACTGATGAATGCATGAGCAACATTCCAGAGGGAAATGGATATTGCGTTTGTAGGGGAAAAAGACAGATTTGTTTTGATTTATCTTGATGATATTACAGTTTTTTCATACATCCATTAATATCACTTGCAACATCTAAGGAAAACTTTCTTGAAATGTAGAAATTATGGCATTTCTCTAAACCCCAAGAAATCTCACTTTACACTCAGAGAAGGTAAGTTGCTTGGGCATATTGTTTCTGCAGATGGAGTAAAGATCAATCTAGCAAGAGTAGAGGCAATCGAGAAATTGTCTCTCCCAAGATCCAAGAAAGATATTCAATCTTTCCTTGGAACCATAAATTTCATCAGGAGGTTTATTGCAAATTTTGCAGAACTTACCAAATATATCACATGCATGTTAAGAAAGGATGTTGAAGTAAAGTGGACAGAGGAAGCCAAACATTCTTTTGAATCTATCAAAAAAGCTATTATGAAAGCCCCTGTCTTAATTAGCCCCAGTTTTGATAAAGATTTTAATATTTTTTCATTTGCTTTTAATGATACCATTGCAACAGTGTTGTTATGGAAGAATGAAGGTGGGCACGAGCAATCAATAGCTTTTTACAACAAAGTTTTGAGGGATGCTGAAATTAAGTATGACCCAATGGAAAAACAAGCATATGCACTCATCAAGTCACTGAACGATTTCAGGATATACATTCTTCAATCCAAGGTAATAGCTTATGTACCTTCGAGTTATGTTAAAGATGTTCTTATACAATCGGATATAGATGGAAAAAGGAGTAAGTGGATAGCAAATTTAATTGAATTTGATATTGAGATCAAGCCAGCAAAGCTTGTGAAGGGTCAAGGACTTGCCAAACTCCTTCCAGAAGACAATTGTAAGATGCTTGAGATAAATCTTGTGGGCATAAATGCAGAGAACATTCAAATTACAACAGACAAAGTTAGTGATAATTTGTAGGTTTCCTCTCAATTAGCTGACTGTGAGTGGTACAGTCATGTTATTTATTTTCTGCAGAAATTATCATCTCCAACAGATTTGACAAAAACTCAGGTGAGAGATTTAAAACTCAAAGCTATTAAATTCTGTATAGCTGATAAGATGTTGTTTTGGAAAGATCCATCAACGATACTATTGAGGTGTGTAAACAAAGAGGACTCAGTCAAAATCATGACAGAGTTTTATAAAAGTGAATGTGGAGGACATCACTATTGGAAGACTACTACAAATAAGATTTTGAAGGCTAGATACTATTGGCCTTGCTTATTTTCTGATGTGCATACTTTTGTAAAAACATGTGAAAAATGCTAGAGATTTGCAGGTAAACATCAATTAAAATCTCTTCCCCTTAAACCAGTTGTTGTCACAGGACCTTTTCAACAGTGGGGCTTAGATTTCATAGGGGAAATTCATCCACCATCCAGTAATCAGCATAGATGGATCCTTGTTTCTACTGATCACTTTACTAAATGGATTGAGACTATTCCTACGAGGAATGCCAATCATACTGTTATCATTAATGTTTTACAAGATCATATATTTTCAAGATTTGGCTGTCCCAAGAGGTTAGTGACTCATAATGTTGCTGCTTTGAATGACAAAACCTTAGTCAAACTATGTGAGGAAATGGGAATTCAGCTGGTACACTCCACTTCTTATTATCCACAGGGAAATGGTTTGGTTGAGTCATCAAACAAAAGTTTGGTAAGGATAATTAAAAATTTAATTGAATAGATACAAAGGCATGGGATTCAAAATTGAAGTTTTCTATGTGGGTTGATAGAGTGACTGATAAAAAATCAATTGGTACACCTCCTTTTAAGTTGGTTTATGGCACAAAAGTTGTATTTCCTATCCAACTTTCATTGCTAGTTGCAAAATTCCTTCAAGAAACGGAATCTGAACCAAATGATCTTACAAGAAGGATTTTAAATTTGGTTGAATTGCAGAAAAACAGAGAATAGTTATTGGAAAAAACAGAAGTTCATCAGAGGAGGATGAAAGAAATTTTTGACAGAAAGGTTAAGGTGGACAATTTCAAAGCAGGAGATCTGGTTATGAAATGGGATGCAGCAAGGCAGGAAAAGGGAAAACATGGCAAGTTTGATTCTCTCTAGACAGGGCCTTTTGTCATATCGGTAGTACAACATAACAATACCTTTGTTCTCCAAATCCTATCAGGTGAAGAAGTTTCAAGTGGCCCATTTAATGGGCGGTTTCTCAAAATTTATTTTTCATAAGGCTTTCTTAAACCTTGAACTATTTTTGTAAATGTTTTGTTTTAAGTTTTTATTTTTAGTTTGTGTGCCAAATAACTCCATGCCCAATGGAATACTGAGTCAAGTTAGTTCTGAGTTAGGTGATAGGAAGGCTACTGAGTCAATAATGGTTCTTGAAACCTCACAGGGAGGATTTCATCCCCAATAGGAGCCAGATGTTATCTCCTAAAAATAAACTTGTCATTCTTTCTATATTTTAGGTGGTAGCATAGTCAATTCAAAGTGTTATTTTTTATTTTTGTGGTCTATGGTCTCCAAGTATAGAAAATAAGTTGTAAAGCCCAAAATTAATTCGATTTGTCATTTATTATCTTCATAAAATCAAAAGACCTTTTCGGTGGCTAACCTCTGTTTTAAAGCTTAAGAAGAGTCGTCGAAAGTTCAAGCTTTCGGTGGCAAAACAACAGTTCAAAATGGTCACGAGCTGCCGAAAGTTCAAACTTCCGGCGACAAAATGGAATTTCAAAAATGTGCATGAGCCGCTGAAAGTTCAAACAGGTTTCTAGACAGTGCATCAAGTGAGCCTGAATCTGGATTGAAAGACACATGTCATCAAGACATAATCACCACTTAAGTGGATTTTGGCATTATCCCACCTTCTCAGCCACCATTTATGTGTTTAATCATTCTGAGTCAGTTATGCAGATCGTGTGAGGGTTTCGAGGTCTTATCGCTCGAGAAGATGTTCAGACATCATTCGATTTAAATTCAACACATGAAGGAAGTTGATAAAGGGCGCTCTTCCACCATTTGATAGAACATAAGTCTTTCACTTTCACCCGCAAGCTCCTGCCTATTGGTAAGAAATATTGGTTTATGGTCTTACAGACTAACTTGTGTTTGTGCAGATGGGTAGAAAACAGGGTGGCCTACCCCTCAAGAAAGAGTTAGAAAGCATACAATATTTGCAATCTCACCCAAAGATTCATCAACTATTTTCAGAGGCAGGTTGTATTTCTTATGTTGAAAAGTTATAGGAAGGATACCACCAGGGTATCACAAAAGCCTTTGCAAAATCATATGATGGAGACAAAGCCACAATTGGCCATTTGGAAATGCAAGTCGGTGAGGCATCGATAGCCTCTGCTACAGGCATTGTTGTGGGTGGGAAATCCCTCCTACAGACTAGCACTAAGGGTTTTATCATGCATGCAGAAATGACCTAAAGATTCTTACTTTTTACCATCATCCCATGCCTAAACCCCATTACTAATATGTAAATACAAGGCTCAAGAGATTAAGTTGACGTACCTTATTTTTGTGTTTGATGTCGCTCCCTTTTCATGCTTGTTCGTTCTTTGACTGTAACTCTTCTCCCAATGCTGACCTGCATTCACTAAAGACAAACAAAGAACTCCACATGCATTTGATCTATGAACTAACCGGTTAGAGATTTAATCAATCATACAATCAATATTCCAATAATGACAATCTCATATGGTGGGAGGGGAAAAGAAATTCTCTTATTAACTTCACAATGATCCCTTACAATGATAAAGTCAGCTATTTCTCCTTGATCCTGGTCCTGGGCTCTTCTTCCACTGTATTCCAACTGCTTTTCTCTATACTTCTCTTTGCACAAGGATGGCTAAAGGTTGGGACAAAGGGAATTCTCAATCGGGTATAGTTTCTTTACTATGATTCTCCTCCTTTTAAATGGGACCCTTAACCCTTCTTTTATAGGCTAGAAGAAGCTAGGTATTTGGTCGAGTGATCGGACATGCATGGCTGAAAGGTTTAGTTAACTTACCCAAAGATGTGTGTTCCATCATCAACTTTCCTTTTTTTGTGATTTTGTAGGTACACGCAGACTATCTTGGGTCATATAGCTTGTACACGTGTGCAGTAATGGAGCAGGGCACATGGGCCTTTATAAAAGGGGTTTTTAAGAAGAGTTGTTCAACAATGTTTTGGAAAAGAAGGAATCTGAGATGGCATGATGCCAGGTAAGCATGTCTGGTGAAAATTAGGGTTATAATAGATGCCCCTTAATGTGTGAGGTCAAAAGAGCATATGATGGCCGAAATACATTAACAATCTTCACCAACGTTCCAAAAAAGTGAGCCCAGGGACCAGAAATCGAGAGGTTTCATCTACAAAATAATAATTGTCTCACCAAGGAGGGCATACCCATGCTTGGGATAAAATAAAATCATGGATACTAATCAAATACACTGTAGATCCATGTCATATAACTATATAAAGTGTAGTCACGAGAAATACACAACGGAGCTACATCTTGAAATCAAAAAGATATACATGTAGAGTATCCATCTTCTAGAAGCTGATAAGGCATGATGGATGGAGATGAGGTCTTCAGAGATCGAGAAACAACTTCAAAATATTCAAAACTCAGGCAACAGTGTAATATGAGTGTACGACTTCACTACCCAGAGGTCTTCAACAACTCGTGGGTCATGGACTAGAGAATCGGTATTATCAATCTAAAGGCTTCATTGATTTCGAACAAAGACTTGATTGGACTTTCAAGATGGTTGGGCATGAGGGAAAGAGACAAACTATAGAGGGGCCAACTCAGGCTTGGTAAAAACTTCCCTTAGACAATAGCATGACAAATGATGAGGCTCAGGCAGCATGGCATTAATATAAGTTTGCGAGGTAGGAGGCAACGCAAACTCTCCATATGTTTGAAAGAATAACCAAATGGAGGAGGACACAGCTCAATGCAGTGAGAAAATATTCCTAAGGTCATATGAAATCCCAGGGTTTGACGAACAAATAGACATATGTGCTTTATCCAAAGGCGACGCATTGTATATTTGATTTTTTTTTTGTCTTTTTCAATAATTTTGGAAAAAGAATAAAATAATGTTATGTTACAAAGGAGGAATGAGTGTCGCAAACATACAATTTCGAGGCACAAGGACGAGACTGATGTTCAAAGGAAGGACACATAGGAAAAATCCCTCCTGCCACCAAAGGTTTCAAGACACAAAGGCAAAGTTCTATAGGGCTTGCGTATAAGGCATGCTTCAAATGGTTCAGCTGAGAGCAACATGGAGCTGGCATTAGACCAAAGATGTAGGTATGAAAACGCATTTAAAAAAACACACAATGGTAACGTCCTTCAATGTAAGTTTAATGAGCCCAGAGAAGGTAAGCTTGGTGGTTTTTCATATTTAGAGAGTCTGAAAAATGTAAAAGGAGACTCCAATGGGGTACCTTTTTCAAAGGTAGTCTAGTCGGTTCGAAAAAGGGGTAAACTAGCACCGACAAGACATTTATTCAAAACCATTTTAACGAGTGTGATAAAGACAAGATCATTCAACCATTTTTTCATTTTTAAGGAGTCTGAA
>JASDQU010736452.1:50903-68300 GCA_032191745.1 Picea mariana
GTTCTTCTGGACCATTTTAACGAGTGTGAAAGAATAAGGTCACTCAACGATCTTTTCAATTTTAGAGAGTCTGAAAAGAGCTTAACTATGGACTCTGTGGGGGTTCCTTTTTCGTACATTTAGTCCCTCAGGCCTGAAAAAGGGTTAAAATGATACCTGAGGGTACTCTGATAGAGAATTGAAGTTCCTTAGAGTATACCTTTGTTCATACAGTTGACTGTCCAAACCGAAAAAGGCGTAAACTATCGTCGGATAGACGTGACTTCAAATTTCATTTTAACGAGCGTGGAAAGACACAAGATCACTTGGCAATATTTTCATGTTTAGAGGGTCTAAAAAGGGCTTAAAATAAGGCATGTTATGTTTTGGGAGTCCCGTGGGTGAGGTCAAGAGTCATGCAAATGAGGCTCAAACGTGTAATCAGGAAAAAAAAAATGGACTCCCGAGTCTACAGTCATTAGTGAAAGCATGGACACCATAATGCAACTAGGATCTACCTAGGGCATCCATGTTCCAGTAATCTCTACCACCAAATCGCGACACTTCTAAAGAAGCAATGATGGTTCCGTGTCGCAACCTGATGGGATCGATCCTATGGCAAAGGGATAAAGACAACGAGATACAAAAGTAGGGGTGGGAACCTAACCTATATGCTCAAGTTGACCATCTGAGTTTTTTCCCATGGATCGTCAAAAGTGACCCAAAACTCCAAAAAATATCCTGATACCCGATCAGAACCTTCCAAAGAAACTCCTAAATCACTCTAAATGGTTTTCAATTCAAAGAAATTGATAAGGGGGGCCAAAAAAAATGACAAAAAATGGCTAAAAAGTCTATAAATATAAGTTGGTAGCTCATTATCACCATTGCTGATTTGGAAATTGACTCTGGAGAAAAAAACCCCTTTGATAAAAGTAGTGATTTCGGGAACTACATTGGACAAAATGACCATCCATCTAGACCAAGTAAGTATAAACTACCTCCCTTTTCTTTTTAATTCTTTATTTATGCATTTAATTTGGTTTCTTAGGGGGGTGTTGACCTTTAAAAGGTCAGCCCTAGGTCCAAGCGGACTGTCCTATGACAAACCACATGTACACTCGCTCTGTCTGATATCAGAGTGCGTGTACACATGACTGTCATCACAACAACCCATGTGGACCCTCCCATAAGTGAAAAAAGGTTTAAAAAGCAAGGCCTAACCCTCTGAAAATTTTCCCATCTGCAAGATGTATGTGCAATGAAGTGAACGAGAGCATGAAGATATCAGCACACTAGTTGGGGAAGACCCTAACGTTGTGGCATTGTTAATGCAATGTGGTTTGCTCAATTTTTTCCTGTGTCCTTTCATGAGAGAACAACCTAGGATACTTAATTCCTTGGTTGAATACTGGCACCCTGACGCAAAAGATTTTAAGTTAGAGGGGCATTCAGTCACTGGTGCCCACTACAGAGGACATATACTTTTTGACTGGCCTCTCCAGGAGAGGGGAACTAGTCAATTTATGGACATTTCCTTCAGGGCCTCATAACATATCGGTATTGATAGTACTTTATTGTGAGGATGGTACAAACCGATCGAGCTCGTAGGTGCCAATAAGCAGCATCATCGACTTATCACTGTAGGCAATTATGTTGCTTATTGGGTGGATGACTGGTTCTGCAGCTCTACATCAGGCATCTCGTGCACAAATAAACTGTGCAGTCCAATGCTTGAATGAACAGATATTTGACTGGAGCACTACACTGTTGGATTGTATGAAGATGCAACTGACAGATTGTCGGTTGTAGACATAGAGGAACTTTGGGTTTAGGTCAATTATATGCTCTTTATTCTTTTAAAGAGTTCCTAGTTTCAGTCCTCGTGTGGTGGTACGAGGACATCAAGCCTCTCTTCCTGTGGTTTGCAGATGGGTATTGTTGTTGCCATGAAAGGGTGGTGGAAGGACCAATGAGTCCTTTGATGATGAATTCTTTTCTTGGTTTTCATGGCAGATCCCAACCATAGAGGATTATCCTTATGTTGGGATTGATTTCTCAAGAGATATTGAGATCCTTGTACCTCCAGGTGAGGAGTGAGGCGATATGGGTAAGTTTTCATTATTTTTTTTTGAAACATATATAATTTTTATGTTTTTTTTTTGTATATATCATTTTTTTATACCAGAGTATTTGACAGATATGTGTCTATTGTGTGAAGATGTGGGACCCTCATGACCTGCAAATTATGTGAGGAACATACGTCGTCCTCGGCCAGGGGTCGCACCTGTCGCCGTAGGGGGACCAACAACAGCAGAAGAGCTTCCAGCCAGTGAGGCTGAGAGGGTTTTGAGATGAGTTGAGAAATTTTTTACCTTGCTCACTCCCACCATCCCTATGGCAGAGATTGAGGAGTTGCCACCATCCATGCAGCCTCATGTAGTGGGGGCACCATGGACGTGGGTTCAACTATTTCGGCATTTGGCGAACGCTGTTGATTATTACAATAGGGCCCACAGGCCCTGACTTTAGTTAGTCTAGACTTTGATAGCTCCACCTGTATATATTGTTTTGAGGGCATAAGCCCCATGACTCGTTACTGGTCATATGTTTTGAGGCTCTTGCATCCGCCTATGTACTCTGGCGCTTATGATATTATATATGGATTTTTATGTCTTTTTGTTTCTTATGGATCATATTTGTCTTTAAAAATGCATTTACATGTTTATGTGCATGTATTTTTATATTTGTGTGAGATGCCAGTCTAAAATTTGATTAGCTAGAGTATCTGTAACTTGGTTTAATCTTCTAGGAACATGAAAATATGTAATATAATCAAAGCTTCATTATAAGAGATGTACCCTAAGGAATCGTCGGTGTAAAGTCAGATCATGAACATGGTAGACTCTATTTAACTGAGACACAACCAGTTGAGTGTCTAAATAGACCCGGAGATGAGAGATACCAAATGGCAGGGTGTCACGAAGCAACTCAATAACTGCACTGTACTCGGTGACATTGTTTGTGGTGTCACCTAAGCATATACCTCTGGAAGATAATAAATGGCCTCGATGTGTAAAAATTACCCAAGCTGTGGAGGTAAGCCTCCGAGTGTGCTGGCTAGCACCATCTACATGCCCAATGAACACCTTTGATTCACTTGACATCTTCCATAGTGACAAAAGATAACATAAAAAATGACACGTCCATAATACTAAAAGAAACTGGAAAGTAATAGTATAAAGACTATACATATGTTACAAAAATTTACCCAAGGTGACCTACCTATGAGTAATACTTCTTGAGGTAGAGCCCATTTCTAGTATCCCCCAAAGCATTTCCCTCAAAGTTAACCAGACAATAAGCACCCTTTTTAAGAACCTCTTTTATGATGAAAGGTCCGAACCACATGGGTTTGAATTTACTTGCCCCCAGGGGGTCCTTATCTTGGTCATAGACTAGGACAAGGTTGCCTTTAGAGAAAACCTGAGGACGAAAAAACCAATCATACTGACACTTGACTTTATGTTTGTGAGCCTCATTGGCCAGGGCCACATCATGACGCTGCTCATTGAGCCACTCAATTTATATTAACTGTTCTTCAAGTGGAGAAGTGTCTGGCAATTACTATACTGCCAATTTTAGGGACGAGATCTAACATTCTATAGGCAAGACTACTTTCCGCCCGTAAATGAGTTGAAAAGGTGAGAAACCAGTTGCAGTCTTAACAGATGTTCGGTAAGCCCATAATGTTGAGTATAACATCAAATGCCAATTTGAATTGGTTGATTTGATCGTTTGTTGTAGGATGGTCTTAAGAGATTTATTTACAGCTTCCACCTGACCATTTGCTTTGGGGTAGTATGGTGAGGAATTTCTTGCCGCAACCCAAGATTTGATGTTAACTCGGTCGTCATCTGGTTCTAAAAGTGTCTGCCATGGTCAGTGACAATCTCTCTTAGGAAACCGAACCTTGCTATTATCTTGTTGAATAAAAAGAGAGTTGCAGTCTCCCCATCGTCTTTAAACGTTGGCATATCTTCGACCCACTTCGTGAAGTAGTCTATGGCTACAATGATATAATGGTTCCCCCTAGCTAAAGGAGGGTTGCATGTAGTGTAATCAATCCCCCACTTGGTGAAGGGACCAACTATGATGATAAGAAACATGGGAGCGAGATGTGCCCTCATCTTTCGAGAGAAGATTTGACACAGGTGGCACTTCTTGATGGATTCGATACAATCTTTGATTAGTGTCAGCCAGAAGTAACCTACTTGTAAAATCTTCTGGGTTGTTGCCAACCTAGACAAATGAATGCCACATGCTCCAGTATGGAAATATTTAAGCATGACAATTGCTTCTTCATGAGTGAGGCATCGACGCAGTATGCAGTCTACACCTCTTCGATACAATGTATCATCGACTATGAGATAATTCTTAGCCTGATGGTGTATACAATGACACTCATCATGAGAAGCAGAGGTGGGCCACTTCAAAGTCTGGAGATAGATTAGTATATCTTCATATCAGGGATCCGAAGATGCGATCAAAAACATATCCCCTCTAATAGGTGACTCTTCGGGCATAGCATCACCTAACTCAACCGGAAGTTCCGAAATAAGTTCTGCGAAGATCAGTGACTTTTTGGATTTTGCTGAAACAAAATATAAGTTGAATTCCTAGAGGACAACTATCCATCTACTGATCTTTTCGCCTATTACTTGTTGTGTCAACAAGTATTGAAACAGATTCACAACAACAATGATGGTGGTCTTGCGAAACATAACATAATGACAAAATCGTTGAACAACATGGACTGTTTCCAACTCAAGTTTTTCGATGTGAGAATAATTGAGTTTCGGTCTGATTAGGCCTCGGCTTAGGTAATAGATCACATATTCTGAGAGTAAATCATCTTCCTGAACTAAGACCATGCTGATGGTTGACTCTGCTGCAGCGAGGTATAATAAGAAATCTTTGTTATAGTTGGGTGGCCGAAGTAGAGGGGCAGTTGTGAGGGCATGTTTCAATGCTTCGAAGGAGCATTGAGCGACATCATCCCAATAAAAAGGAACGTCTTTCTTTAGTAAGCACATAAATCCCTTTGTGATCTCGGCATAGTTGGCGATGAAACGCATTAAAAAAGTTGCCTTGCCCTATAGACTCTGAAGTTGAAGGATTGTGCGTGGGGGAGGCAACTCAAATATTGTCTAAACGTTGAGAGGGCTAACCATGATCCCTGTTGTTGACACTATCAAACCTAACAAATGCCCTGATGTTATGAAAAAGATGCACTTGTTTGGATTCAAGTGAATCCGGAAGTAGCGACATCGCTCAAAGATAAGTCGGAGGTGTGTGGGATGATTCATTCTCTTGCAAGATCGAGATGCTAAATCATATAAATAGGCCTTGACTATATGCTTAAGATCATGGAAAGCAAAAGACATGGCCCCCTTGAAGGTCGCTCCAACATTTTTGAGACCAAAGGGAATCTTACGATACGTGAATGTACCCCATGGACAGATCAATGTTGTTTTGTGCTGGTCTTCGGGTTTGATTTGTATCTGATTATATCCTAAAAAACCATCCATGAAAGAAAAGGCCTCGCAACCTGCACATTCATCAATTATCTGGTCGATGAATGGTGTGGGAAAATTATCTTTTGGATAGGCCTTGTTCAAATCACGGAAGTCCATACATACGGGAATCATGCCCTGTTTCTTATTGATCGGCACATGATTTGACACCCATTGGGTCAAATGGATAGGATAGATAAAACTGAATTTCAATAGTTTCTCAACCTCAACCTTAATGGTTGTTTCTTTCCTGGGATTAAATGGACAAAGCTTCTATCGAGCAAGCTTGGCATCCAGATAAGTTGTGATTTCATGTTCAACTATTTTTGGATCGATGCCTGTCATTTCCTCATAAGACTAGGAAAAAACATCACATAATTCTTTAAATAGATCTATGTAGATTTGAACCTCTTCGGGGGAATAGTCAGCTCTGATGAAAACATTCTCCATGATGCCAGAGGTTTTGGAGATATTAATCGGTATGGTTTCAGCGATAGTTTCCATATTACCCTTGGCATAAACCTCATGTGTAGCTAAGGGATTAATAGGACAAGACCTATCTCCAGTCATAGTCAAGGTGAATTCTCCTGCTTCGGTTCTGCTTAACTTTGGGAGGAAGTATGATCTGTGATGGAGATCATCCCAGGGTTTGTCTGGACTAGTCATTGCTTCAATTATTTCTTCGTTGGAGGGCAAGACTAATTCTAATGAATTGGTATTAGTGAGAGAGCCTTGAGCCCAAATAGGCTCTAGTATCGGATCTAACTCTTGTGCAGTAGTTGGATCTGTGTCGGCTGAATCTTGCTGGACTAAAGAGTATGCTACTTCGACTGTGGACAAGGGCATGGACATGCCAGGGTGGCTTGTCCCTTCCATCATGGCCGATGGGGAAGGAAGTATCCACAGATCATTGAAATAAGTCATGCAAAACGATGAAACTTGGAAAATATCAACCTTATGGTGGTCGGATATGAACTTGACATCACCTTGAGGGGGTGGGTAATTGAAGGTACCCATCAAAGATAGGCACAAACCAACCCCTAGGTTGACTATGCTCGGTTGGGGATTATCAATCATCAGGACCGTGGATACCCCAAATGAAGGGTAAAGTTTGGAGAAAGACAATTGATCAATGGTCACAATCCAGTCCTTGCGAGGAAACAACAAGACCCAGAAAAATGTAGCGACCACTTCTTACATGGCGTAAGTCCAACTCCTTCCTAACAAGAGATTGTAGTCAAGGAACGTGTCAACTACTTCTACCTTGACACACATGGTCTTCCCTCCTAACTGCACGGGGAAAGAGGGACTGATACCATGTGGTCAGAATGAATGACCATCGAAAGCAGTGAGAAGAGTAGGTGACGGAGACAAAATGGGCTGGCCAATGGCCTTCCAACATGCCAACGACATAATGCATGTCGAGGCACCCTCATCAACCACCATGCGGAAAATGTTATGAGTAAAAGTTTTCATGGGGTGAACCACTACTATTTGAAATGCTACATGGTAAGGTGGATGAGGTTTTAAGTCGGTTGTATCCAGCATGATTGTACCTGGATTACAAGTCTGGGTAGATCCTAAAGCGGCTAACAAAGCTTTCCTCTGGGAGGGGCAGCTTTGGAGGACCTCCAAAGTGGACATCGCATAAGGGGTTTGGGACAAATCCTCCACCATAGAATAGTTCTAGGCAGCCCTTTCATTAGGGTTGTGAGAAGATCTCTTGAACGCACCTTTTGGGATGCATGTTATTGTTTCACCCAAAGTATTCTCGATCTGGAGAGGAAGGGATGGGATTTCAGTTTCTTTGCCCTTCTCATAAGTTCTTGGTTTACTATAGTCATGCACTCTAGTCGATATAAAAGCATCACCTTTCATCATATATACATTCATGGATGTAGGATTATTCGAAGACAGAGAGGGTCCTTGGCTGCCCCCTTCCACGCTTGTAGAGGCTTGGGTTAGGTTCTGCCCATGTTGAAATGGATTGGTTAACACAAAAGGTTTTTTCCGTGTCACAAACTTTTTGGCCTCTGCAAGCCGAGGACATTGGTGGGTTGAGTGGTCTTCCACGCACAGGTTGCATGGATACCTCATCTTCTATTTCTCAGTGTTGCCCCCACCAACATTATTAGTGGGTTTCTTATCCCCCTTTCCCTTCTTTAGTTGTTTTTTATTTCCATCAGGTTGTTGGGCGGCCTTTGGATTTTTCGATTGCACTGTGTGTACATCCGACGTTTGGGTAGGGGGAGAAACCAAAACAGTAGTTTGGCTGGCCGCTATGTGTTTTGTAGACAATTGTTGCAATTTCTTCGTCAGTTGTTCATCGGGCTTTTTTTTTTTTGAACCAACAATACCATAGACATGTGGTCCAGCTCTCTGTCTGGTTTTATCAAGTATTGAGCGTGGCACATCTAGAAAGATCTCGTATAATAAACCAGACTGAGAGTAGATTAGCTCAAGTTGTTGAGCTCTCATGATGGCATATTCTTCGAAAAACACTCCCAACGTCGTGACGTCTTTGTATAACTGTGGGACCAAAGACCTAAGGAACCACTCGAGCAGGAATGATGGTGGGACTGGAACCTTAATTAAACTCTTCCCGCATCTCCATTCTTGGATGTGATCAGAGATATAGTCCACTTTTGTCTATTCGAAATTGGCTAGCAATTTTGTGCCAGTGTCGTATCTCATAGGTAATTGGAAATGGTTTAGGAAAGCCATTGCCAATTCATCGAAGGAAGAGTATCTTGAGCGGTCAAGCTCAATGTACCATTTTGTGGCACTCCCAATGAGAGTATGTTGAAACAATCGCAACTGTATTGAGTCGTCTTTCAATGACTTAGACGAGAGCCAGAGATGGAAGGTGGCCACATGATCTCCTAGATCTTTGTTAGGCTTGGCCTTTAACTTTGGTATGTCCGAAGGCAACTTCATCAGCATAGGGGGCCAACACGGATAGTGACAGATAGGGTCATTCAACAACCTTGTCAAGTCTAGCAAATGCAAGGTTGCCAGGAAAGGTAGTTTGGGTTGTTGGTGATAACCATGGAAAAAGGGACCTGGAGTTTGACTGGCACTAGGTTGCTAGGAAAATTTCAGCTGCTAGCCTGGGTTCTAGTAAAAACCATGACCATGACCAGTGTACAGATTCTGCATGTGAGGAGACATCATCGGTTGATTCCCAAAATAGGACATAGATGGTTGGGCGTGCATTACATTCAAAGGACTTTGGGAAGGATTGCCCCATGTCGATCCTATGGGAATAGGCATAGCACCCTTTCCAGGGTTCCATTGGTTGTGAAAATAATTTCCCTAGACCAACATTCCTGACGAGGGAACTGATCCCTGCCAAGAATTCCAAGGTCCTGATGTAGAAGAAGTTCCTGAGTTTGCCTTCCTGTGTAGGAATAGTACCTTGCATAAGAATAGGTTGTCCGTATCTGGGGTTGCCCCCAGTCGGGAAAGAAGTTGATAAGAAAGTGTTGTTACCAAATGCACCGAACAAAGAAAATGGTTTCAAACCTACCGACATATTATGAGAAGGTGGCCCTTGACTCCTGGATCCAAATAAACTATGGTGTGTGGGTGGCCCGACGGATTGCTGGTGGGTGCCACTGAGCGAAGGGGACGAAGGAGGTATATGACCTCCCCCATAAGGGAAAGCATTAAAATGAGTTGAAGTGCCCCCCATGTGTCCTTGCAGAGGAGCGTTAGAGCTTCTTGCTCCCAGACCTAAAGTCTGTAAAGTGGAGTAGGGAAGTATAGGACTTGTACCTGNGGCTCGGACCAGTGACGGTAGGTGAGGAGGCGGAATATCCCCCGTGGTTAAAATCGTAGTGGGAATTGAAGAATTCCCAGAATAAATGGCATCATTTGTTTCCATTGCTGTGTGTGACACTGTATGGCACTCGTAAGGGTGAATCTGTATGATCATGGGTGCCGAAATATCAGTGGTTGGAGTTTTGTATGGACCAAGAGCTTTCTCTCCAAGTTCTAAAATGGTCGTTTCCTTCGGATGTTGGTCGGGTACAGTTTCCTGTGACCCGGTCGCTTCAAAAGACCCTTGTTGGTCTAGCTTTCACCTCAGTGGTGGTGAAGGTGGCTCCAGTGTAACCGGTGATAGGCCCAGAAGCCTTCGTGACTAGCAGAGCTCATGATCCTCCACTGTGTGAGAAGATCAAAGACACACTAGGGCTTTCTATTCATTCAAAAACAACACACACTAAAAAGGTCCCTCTAAGATAAAACAAGCAAACACTAAACTAGTTGGAAGAACAGTTACAACAACCAACACTAGAGAAACTTACCAGTGCAAGTGAAACTCGAAAATGGAATCACCCTCCCGGTATACTCTCCAAAGAGTGCCCCGATGTCTGTCCTAG
Organism: Picea mariana; assembly: GCA_032191745.1. Classification (NCBI taxonomy): domain Eukaryota; kingdom Viridiplantae; phylum Streptophyta; class Pinopsida; order Pinales; family Pinaceae; genus Picea; species Picea mariana. The sequence continues at coordinate 60,844 of JASDQU010736452.1, forward strand.
GTACCGCGGTATACCCCTGCAGTCACCTTTGTATGTCTCTAAAAACGATAGGCAACTAGGTTGCCAGCGCGCAAACAGTCACCAGGCGGGTAGATCTCAATGAGAAGGGTATCGAGCCCAAAACATGTCAAGGGTATCCAAGGCAAGTGGTTCGGAAGACAATTGAGGATCTCGAACGGATTCGAGACCCATGAAGCTCCGTGGAAAATGCAATCAACGGAATCCCAAGACAAGCCCTCTATATGTGTTCTCCACTATGATTGGTCCAGCTTTGGAGGGCTTATCTCCACTACCTTTTCGCACGCAACCTCGTGTTTAGCCTCTGTGTTGGATGGGGGTCCCAGATAACTTTCATGATACTGGACTTTGACACTCCCTAACTCAGACTCCAATGTTTGATTTAATGGCCTTAAAGAGTTTCCTCTCCAACCTAATTCAAAGCCCTAACCCTAAACTAGTTGGTTGACCCTAAAAACATAAACCGTCTAATGAATTTTAGATTTAGCATTAATTTATATGTCTTGTCGTAAGTCAAAGGTTATGAAAGTGAAACTAGTGATGTTTGAAAGACGAAAGAAAAATAAACAGAAAGTTGGAAACAAAATAACTTCTTCTTGACTCAAATCTTAAACAACTTTTCAAACTAAAAATTTTCTAAGATCTTTAAACAACAAACTCAAAGAAGGATTTCACTCAACTACGAGCTACTTATGATCTAAGTAAACTATCAATAACTTATGAAAGAAAATACTTTTCTCTGGTTACTAATGCAAACCAACACTTTTTAACCAAACAAAGAAATAAAAGATTCTTTTTTATTCGAATGCTCACAAAGCAAAAAGGAAAAACATCAACAAGTAAAAACCAAGAAAACTTCTATCCTAAGCACAGATCGCAAAGAGTCACTTTAAAAATAACACATAAGAAAATTAAACTGGAATCTCACACTTATCTAAAAACCCTATAAAAAGAAAAAATTGAGGAAAACTTTTTGATGAAAAAGAAAGCTATTGCTGTGATTAAACCTAAGTTACTGACTACTATGATAGAGACCCAAAAAACCTAAGAGGTATAACTCTTGTCAAAGGAAAGGATGACTGCCTCACCTTAAACAATTTTTTTTTTCATAGGCACACTTGCTGATAGTTCAACAGCAAGCGTTTGCACGTGAGCTGTGTAAAGTCAGGGCACATGTACACGCATGCTGGCCTTATACAGGCTGCGTGTATCTATGAAACTCTAAGAAAAATAAAAGGTCGAGAAATCCAGCCTAGGTACATACTACTGGTATTGAGAACCAGGATCTCTTGAAGACTCAAACACTTACTTTAACAGAAAAAAGAAAACCATTCAAGGAAACCTTCATATAACAAACCAATCTGAGGTGAAACCTAAGCTATAGACTGCAAACAACCAAGTCTAGAAAAAGTTCCAGAAAACCCATGAGAAGGAGAGAGTGATTGCTTGTCTAAAAGAAATTTTTTGGAATCATACACGCGATTGATACTTCCTCAGCTAGCGTGTACATGCGGGCTATGGGAAGGTAGGGCGCGGTTACACACGTGAAGACCTTATACAGGCCGCGTGTACCTCTGTGGGTCTCAGAAAAAAAAAATGCAGTCAAGCACAGAAACAGAGATAACTAGTATGGAAGACTAGAATCTCTGTTAGCTCAGACTTTTGCAGAAACTTTAAAAAGAAGAAATGAAACCAGTTCTTAAAAATACCCAAGAAAAAACATTCCCAGAAACCCTAGAGATCCCCAGTATGGTCACCAATTCTGTTGTGGGTGGGAAATCCCTCCTACAGACTAGCACTAAGGGTTTTATCATGCATGCAGAAATGACCTAAAGATTCTTACTTTTTACCATCATCCCATGCCTAAACCCCATTACTCATATGTAAATACAAGGCTCAAGAGATTAAGTTTATGTACCTTATTCTTCCTGTTTGATGTCGCTCTCTTTTTGCACTTGGTCATTCTTTGACTGCAACTCTCCTCCCAATGCTGACCTGAATTCACTAAAGACAAACAAAGAACTCCACATGCATTTGATCTATGAACTAACGGGTTAGAGATTTAATCAATCATACAATCAATATTCCAATAATGACATTCTCATATGGTGGGATGGGAAAAGAAATTATTTTATTAACTTCACAATGATCCCTTACAATGATAAAGTCAGCTACTTCTCCTTGATCCTGGTCCTGGGCTCTTCTTCCCCTGTCTTCCAATTGCTTTTCTCTATACTTCAAATTTGCACAAGGATGGATAAAGGTTGGGACAAAGGGAATTCTCAATCAGGTATAGTTTCTTTACTATGATTCTCCTCCTTTCAAATGGGACCCCTAACCCTTCTTTTATAGGCTAGAAGAAGCTAGGTATTTGGTCGAGTGATCGGCCATGCATGGCCGAAAGGTTTAGTTAACTTACCCAAAGTTGTGTGTTCCGTTAGCAACTTTCTTTTTTTCATGCTTTTGTAGGTACACGTGGGCTGTCTTGGGTCAGCTAGCGTGTACACACATGCAGTAATGGAGCAGGGCGCATGGGCCTTTATAAAAGAGTTTTTTAAGAAGAGTTGTTCAACAATGTTTTGGCAAAGAAGGAATCTGAGATGGCCTAATTCCAGGTAAGCATGTCTGGTGCAAATTAGGGTTATAACAGGCATGCCAAGAACAGGGCAGAAATGGTTCAAGACCACAGTCACTAAGGAGATGGAATTTAGACTTTATTTAAAGCCAAAATTCCAAGGCATCACTTGGAAAAGAGATATTCCCACTTCTCACTTGAAGAAAGAATGACAGGCTCTTCTCAAAGCCATACAATTATACATAACTATAGAAGGAAGATATGACAGGGCCATGCTTTACCACTTCAAGCTAATGGACCACTTTACAGGAAAAGTCCCATTGAACCTACCATTATTTTTTCACAGGAAACTCACCAAAATGTGCCACAGGGTCCAAACTAAGCCTGAACGGATCCAGAATTACTTGTCTCATTTTTTCTTGATCAAAATGATTATTGTGGAAGAATTGAGGAAGAGGTAAAAAACATGGGAACACTTTCTATTTTGGGGAGGTTTTGAGTTAGAGACTCAACTTGATAAAGGCAAGATAAAATCAGGCAGAAAAACACCAACCCCTCAGAGCAGTCTAAAGAAAAGAAGAACCATCACCCCTGACCTCTCAAAAGAACCAACATCCACCTCAAAAGACAAAGGGGCAAAGAAGAGGCTGGAGTTTGATGAAGACACAGAGCAGGTTGCACCCATGGAGACAAATTTTCTAAAATTACCATACTCCGATTCAGAGGAAGAACCTGAAAAGGAAGAAGTCCTTGTTGATGAAAGTATAGAATTTTCCATGGAGGAAGCACCAGAGATTGAGATGTTCACAGATATTGAAAAAGGTGAAACATCTAGTATCAAAAAGAAGCAGAACAAATCAAAGAAAATTAAGAAGCTCTAGAAAAAGATAACACAGTAGGAGGTGCTAGAGAGGGTGATAAAAGATAGATATGAGACTCTATCCAAGAATTTTGCAGAGACCAGTGTAGCCTTGGAAAGATTGGCACTTGAAAACATAAAGGAAAAGAAGAATAAAAAGAGGATTATAAAAGACTATAACAGCCTATTGTGGTTAGCCAAGCATTTGAAGAGAAAAATCAAAAGATTAAAAGATGAAATCTCTGCACACCCAAACTTGCATGTTCTAGCACAGGCTGTTGTTAATTTGCAAGAAAATCAACCCAAATAATTGAGGATAAGACTCTTTTTGGAGTGTTTGGAAAACCGAGGGATTTTGGTGGCATAATCGACATAATAACACATAGTTAGCCGCCAAAAATCAGGGCTTTCGGTGGATAAATGGCGTAATTCAAAGCGAAGGAGTCGCCGAAAGAACAAGACATGATTTTTGAGGATCTAAAGCTCAAAGTAAGTCGGCCTAGATTTACACATCAGGGATTTGCATGCAGCTGTCAAAGACTTAATGGATTGAAGATAAATCAAGTTCTAGAATGGACTAGATCCATCTTTGATGAAATATTTTGTAATAAGTTTTTCTATTATTAGTTCTTCAGATCCGATTTCTCAGGATCTGAAACTACTTGTAAAGGCTATAAATCCTGTCAATTTTATAGAGTAAGGGTTCGATTTTGGATAGAAAGGCCTTATACCATTGTACAAACTTCTTTAAGATATAATACAAATCATAGTCTTCTTTCACTTTTGATGTCAGACTTCATTCATTACTTTCTTTCCTACACTCTTATTCAAGTTGTCTTAATTGTTAACTGACTATCATCTCATTATTTAGTTCATATCTTGATTAACAGTTATTTACATTTCTTAATAAACCCATCAATGTGTATCTGGTTTATAAGTATTGTCTTCTTCACCCATAGTTTAAGCTACTATCTGATCGTTAATCTTTGAAATCACTATCTTATTTGATTATATAATATTGATGACCATGATATCAGTTCATTAAGGTTGAGTTATCCCATTGATCCACATATACATAAGTACAAACACAGTTTACTTTAAGTTACCAAGCATCTTTTCCCTACAACCTCAAAGAGTTTCTTGGAGAGATAACATGTGTATTGATCCCTTTTAGTTTTGGGTTGTTAGTATTTTCAATTGCATGCACCTTTCAATCTATTCAAAGTTCAATTAATGTCTATTGTTACTGTAGGGTTATAAATCCTCATGATCCCAATGCCCATATGCCTCCAACCTTGTGATCTAATGATCTTTGGGTGACAAGTGTCATGAAGGGTGATGACTAAGACTAGGGACAAGTTTCAATTTAAGGATAGGAATGACTAGGCCCACATCAAGTGAAGGAAGAAAATTAAGAAGCTTTACATGTGTTGTCCCATTCCATGTCAACAACAACGCATCCATTCATTTGGAACACCAAAACCTGACAAATCAATGAAACCACTAAATTAGGGTTTATGGTTTACATGATGAATTGATGATGGCAGAAAGTGGGTGTGTGAGTCAAATTTGAGTCCATAAACCCTCCCATATTGTTAAGGCATGTGAATAGTCTATCAATGTCAAATTTCAATGCATACAAAAATAGTTTGAAAAAATTTCAACGTTGGCCCCATTCACAGGTCATTGTTGCCCGTGTCTAGTCCTAGTACAATTTCCTTGTATAATTTGTAAAATATATTTGGAGAATGATAATTTGGAAGGTGTTAGGCCTCTTCCTACACACTAGGGCCAAATCACCTATCATTGAAAGTCTATGTATTGATCCCTTTTAGCTTTGGATTTTTAGTATTTTCAATTGCATGCACCTTTCAATCTAGTCAAAGTTCAATTAATGTCTCTTGTTACTGCAGGGTTATAAAGCCTCATCATCCCAATTCCCATATGCCTCCAACCTTGTGATCTAATGATTGTTGGGTGATAAGTTTCATGAAGGGTGATGACTAAGACTAGGGGAAACTTTCAATTCAAGGCTAAGAATGACTAGGCCCACATCAAGTGATGGAAGAAAAATAAGAAGTTGTACATGTGTTGTCCCATTTCATGTCAACAACAACGCATCCAATCACTGGGAACACTAAAACCCGACAAATCGATGAGTCCACTAAATTAGGGTTTATGGTTTACATGATGAATTGATGATGGCTAAAAGTGGGTCTGTGAGTCAAATTTGAGTCTAGAAACCCTCCCATATTGTTAAGGCAGGTGAATAGTCTATCCATGTCAAATTTCAATGCATACAAAAACAGTTTGAAAAACATTCAACATTGGCCCCATTCATAGGTCATTGTTGCTTGTGTCTAGTCCTGGTACAATTTCCTTGTAGAATTTGTATAAGATATTTCGAGAATGATCATTTTGAAGGTGCTAGGCCTCTTCCTACACAACACGTCTAGATCACCTCTCATTGATAGTCTGTGTATTGATCCCTTTTAGTTTTGGGTTGTTAGTATTTTCAATTGCATGCACCTTTCAATCTAGTCAAAGTTCAATTAATGTCTTTTGTTACTGTAGGGTTATAAAACATCATGATCCCAATGACCATATGCCTCCAAACTTGTGATCTAATGATCATTGGGTGACAAGTGTCATGAAGGGTGATGACTAAGACTAGCGGCAACTTTCAATTCAAGGCTAGAAATGACCAGGTCCACATCAAGTGAAGGAAGAAAATTAAGAATATGTACATGTGTTGTCCCATTCCATGTCAACAACATCACATCCATTCACTGGGAACACTAAAACCTGACAAATTGATGACTCCACTAAATTAGGGTTTATGGTTTACATGATGAATTGATGATGGCAGAAAATGAGTGTACGAGTCAAATTTGAGTCCAGAAACCCTCCCATATCATTAAGGCATGTGAGTAGTTTATCCATGTAAAATTTCAATGCATACAGAAACAATTTGAAAAAATTTCTACGTTGGGCCTATTCACAGGTCATTGTTGCTCGTGTCTAGTCCTATTACAATTTCCTTGTAGAATTTGTTTAAGATATTTGGAGAATGATAATTTTGAAGGTGCTAGGCCTCTTCCTACATACCACGTCCAGATTACCTCTCATTGACAGTTTGTGTATTAATCCCTTTTAGTTTTGGGTTGTAAGTATTTTCAACTGCACACACCTTTCAATCTAGTAAAAGTTCAATTAATGTCTCTTGTTACTATAGGATTATAAAGCCTCATGATCCCAATTCCCATATGACTCCAACCTTGTGATCTAATGATCATTGGGTGACAAGTGTCNTTCAATTCAAGGCTAGGAATGACCAGGCCCACATCAAGTGAAGGAAGAAAATTAAGAAGTTGTACATGTGTTGTCCCATTCCATGTCAACAACAATGCATCCATTCACTAGGAACACTATAACTTGACAAATCGATGATGCCACTAAATTAGGGTTTACGGTTTACATGATGAATTGATGATGGAGAAAAGTGTGTGTGTGAGTCAAATTTGAGTCCAGAAACCCTCCCATATCATTAAGGCATGCAAATAGTCTATCCATGTCAAATTTCAATGCATACAGAAATAGTTTGAAAAAATTTCAACATTGGCCCCATTCACAGGTCATTGTTGCCCGTGTCTAGTCCTAGTACAATTTACTTGTAGAATTTGTATAAGATATTTGGAGAATAATAATTTTGAAGGTGCTAGGACTCTTCCGACACACCACAGCTAGATCACCTATCATTGACAGTCTGTGTATTGATCCCTTTTAGTTTTGGGTTGTTAGTATTTTCAATTGCATGCACCTTTCAATCAAGTCAAAGTTCAATTAATGTCTCTTGTTACTGTAGGGTTGTAAGTCCTCATGATCCCAATACCGATATGCCTCCAACCTTGTGATCTAATGATCATTGGGTGACAAGTGTCGTGAAGGGTGATGACTAAGACTAGGGGCAACTTTCAACTCAAGGATAGGAATGACCAGGCCCAC
>JASDQU010736452.1:126858-166351 GCA_032191745.1 Picea mariana
GTCCATGTTCGTGACATATTCTACATCTCAAGGGGATATTCTCATAGTCAATGTTTTGTATCCATTCCTCATCCCTAAATTTCAGGCTTATGGCTTATGGGAGTTCCCCCGACACATCCATCTCTATTCAAATTCTTGCATAGGATGTGTATCGTCCTTTTAGGGTTTCTTATGATGTCTTCACGTATTTCCCAGTTTGTTCCCTATTGATTCAAAGTTGGAAGGTAGCCAATAATCTAACGGAAAGGAGTAGAGTCTCATCCATATAGGTACATTTTTGAAAGTTTCTTTCTCTTGGGAGAAGATTTCCTTCCATGATCGCATGTATAGTCCTACTGAGGCGTGCAAGTATGCCCCCCCCTCAAAGATCTTATCCCTATCTTTCAAGTTCATGAAAAATGTTGTAAACACTCCTTTCGAGCCTAGGTGTAGTTCCACTTATCTGCTTGTCTTCCATTGATATTTAATTTAGTTGCACAACGTTCTTTCTATGGGCGACAAACCCATAAACTTGCAGATTAGCGCATGTGTATTTATCTGGTCCCTATATCGTTGCGTTTTTAGATCATCTAGTATTAACTTGGGTATCATTGATGTCTTTGGTTTACATGGGTTGCACCCTTGTTCCCCATTGGGGCTTGGCGTTTCTTGCGCAACATTATGAGTTTCTCTAGCTTCTTCCCCCATGCCAACTCTTTCCCTCTGGTTTCTTTCCTAACTCTTTTTTAGTTCCGATCCCAAGGTGCTTGTCATTGGTGCCTTGAAAACTACGCCTCGTGGGCCTTTCCCTCTCTCTACTACTACCTTCTTGTATGAGGGGGTTCCATTACTACCCCCCTTGGTACTCATGCTATCCTCTACTGTGACCAAGACTACCAAACATAAGACATAAACCTTTAGAAAAAAATGAGAACTAAATTCATTAAAAAAGTTCTATAACAAGAATAAGAAAATAAGAAAATCATTGGAAGATATTGTCTCCATGGATTGAAAATCCATCCTTGATAACGAAGATTGCTCTTCTTGTTTGAGAGAAAGTAAAAACCTACCTTTCTTTAAGAGAAAACCTTAGGTTGGAGTGGAGAGGGGAAAATTCTAAAAGAGAATGAAAGAAGGATATGCTTGAAAGTAAAAGCCTACCTTTCTTTGAGAGAGAACCTTAGGTTGGAGTGGAGAGGGGAAAATGATAAAAGATAATAAAAGAAGAATATTATTTAGGGTAAGGAGATGGGTTTTATTGAGAAATGGAGAAGCATGTTGACAAGTGTACATAACGAATTTAAAGTTGTCATTTGATTTAGATTTATTTTAATATTATGTTATTTGAAAATTGCATTAAATCATTCAATAAAGAATAAAACATAATCTACATATTTATCATTATTTCCTTGCTCCAAGAAGATGAATTTGAATGACTACTTCCCATGGCCATAAATTTCACATATAAACTTTGTCTTATGAATAAGATATACCATAGGACACATCATGATGAGATCTTTGAGGTAATGTATTTTTTTCAATTTCAAATATAAAATGTTGAAATTTGACCCTTTCAACATCGATGTAATGAGTTTTTAACATGCATATATCGATGTGTTTCCACATTTTTTTCGTACCTTGTTTAATGCCAATATATTTACATTTTAATGTCAATATATAGACATTAAACATGGCACACAAAAATGTGGAAATTCCTAATAAATTCATCAACAAAATTTCCAATATAATAATACTACATTTGTAGAAAAATTAGAGAAAAAAATAAAAATACAGTCAATTTCAACACCCAAAACGATAAAAATCCTATATGTTGAAACTAGCGCTAAAATAAGTATTTTTTTTAACCCAAAATGTAGTAGGGTAGGTTATATATCTATTTATTTTGATATTACAAAAATAATAAAATATTTTTAGATTGATTTGTGAAACTAATTTCTCTTATTAGAAAGTTTTGTAGGCTTTCAAAGGGGAGTATTATTTTGTCTCGCAAATCAAAGATATCAAACTTCCTAAAATCTAGTAAGAATAAGATCAACAATGCCTCTTTAGGAAGGCTAAATACAAAGTTTTCCAAAGTTTGGATCCATTTTGAAGGAACTCAAACACAAATTGTGCCAAGAGTTGCATGAAAGATATATTCTTTACAATGATAATAGTGATTTCCTTTGTTAGGAAAAAGGCATAAGACACTTCATTGTTAGTTAGGAATAGAACTAATTACAAAGAAATTTCCAATTGGTAATGATCTAGACTGTATTAAAGTAAGGTTTTGGCGTGTAGTGAGAATACTCTGGGTTCAACATTAAATCACCAATAAAACCCTAAATATACCGGCCCTTTAGGCATCACCCACAAGTAGGTGAAGTCTCACCCAAGGTACCTATGGGGATTGTAGGAACCAGACTTCCGCAGTCATTAAGGGAATGGACACCATTCTAACATTCATCCCAACTTAACATTCATTCAGCATGCACTATACCCTATGCGTGAAACCATAACAACATAATAGCGTATAACAAATTCATCTTACTTAATCATTCATCATGTGTGTGGAATCATCAAATACATATTCATATCAACTCATAAGCATCTATTACATGTGCACAATAAATAAATCATAAGAGAAACACATCACAACATACATCATAACACAAAGATTTAACGTGGTTCACCCCAAATTGAGCTACTTCCACAATGGTTGGCTTCTTATATTATTCATTCATATTCAATCCTTACAACAGGTGTGCACTGAACTCAAATAAGATACATTAGTTCTACCCAAAATTCCCTAGCCATTTTTGCATACAGTGCACACTTAGATTGATATTTCTATCATCATATCACTCGATTTCATCTTCAAAATAGCTAATCATCATCCCTCACTCATCACACTCTTATCATCGCTACAACAACTCTCCATCATCATTACAATGCTACTTTCTACCCAAAACCCACACATATTTATACAATGATACTAGGGCTTATCCCATAAAATAATGGAGCAAAAGGTCTAACTGCTTCTAACTAATTTTTGTCTTATGTGTGCATTGACTCTTGAAAATGTGCTAATTATATTCCTTCCATTTGCACACATTTCTCCTTATTTGACTTGGTGAATGCTTTATCCTTCGTGATTCCCAAAAGTTGCCCCAAAATGATCTGCTCCAATAGGCCCCCAACACTCACCTATGGCTCGTCCCAAGCCACTTCAATATTTCTTTGAGGTCTCCATGAACTTCTTGAATGTTTCCCTTGTAGTTGTGATATTTTCCCTTGCTTATACTTCCCGTGTTGATATATTTTTTGCAGTAATGCTAACTTAAGGAATTCTTCCTGAGCAATAACTGAGTCAAATAAGCATGGAACTCCTTCTTAACTTTCTCCTTCAATATGGGAAGATGGTTTTTTTGTTTCTCTAGTATCTAAGATGTTGCAAAACCAACATTCTTACTACACAGAAAATTACCTTCCTTTGTTCTTCATTTTCATGTTCTTCTTGATCCTTCTATGGTTCTTATGTCTCCTTTTGCATTGTTTACGACCTCACAAACATCTTGTTATGGGAAAGTTCACCAACCTCAGAGCTATTTCTTCTACTCTTGAGACTTCTTCCCGCAACAATGTTTTTGCCTACTTACTGTGATTCTTAGTGGTTGTTTTGGAAGCTCCTTCTTTTGGTGATGCCATAACCCTTTGAACCACACCCAACATTCTCAGCAACACACTCAACTTTCTCTACACCACTAGCTCTCTGTTCTCTCGAATAGGATTTCCTTATCACCCTTTTTTCTACTATTATAGTCTGTCATGAATTGTTATCTTCCTTTGTGTGTTCATTTCCATTCCCAGCTGATTGTACTCTTATGCAATGCTTTCCATATTCTACAATAATTTTGTATCACTCAACAGATCATACATTCAATTTTCCATCCTCTCCGCCTCTTCATCATTGCTTCTTCATTTATGACTACACATCTCCACTACTTCATCATTATGATTGCTCTTTAATGCTTGTCCCATTATGTATTATTTTTAATTCATTTACCTCCCTCTGCACATATCTCTATCGCACCTCAATCCTTCCTCCTGTGCACACTTCCTTCCTCTTTCTACATTTTTGCAACATTTTATGGATTTATCTCTTTACTCGTTTAATATTATGCATAAATTAAACCTTCAAATTCTTTAATTTATTTTCTTCTTTTCTTCTTATTTTTTCATCTATAATACAAGTACTATGGTACAAATACTGTGTGATCAGACTAGTGTGTGATAGTATGGATGTACCTACACAGTTTCTGTCGACTACCATTAACCAATCCTTCCACAATTTCTCCATTCATTTTCTCCAACTGAACAACACCTGCATCTATAAAAAATCTAATCACATATGGACCTAACCAATGCATTAAAATATTTCCAAGGTGCAGCAAAAATTTGTTGTCATAAACTAAAACTAAGTCTCTTGTTTGAAACTTCTTTTGTTTAATGTTCCTGTCATGCCATGCTTTCTAGTGTTCTTTATGAACTTGTTGGTCAAAACCTGCGACAAATTGATCCTCATCCAGCTTTACTAGCTTTGGCAGTCTCTTCTCCACTACACTAGAATATTTCATCTTCCCCCCCAACACTGGCTTATTAACCAAATATCTTAGCGTACAAACATTTGTGTACATCTTAAAGTGTGAACCCAAAAATTAATGTCTGAACTTCTGTAATGCATACACCATTTCTAATCCTTCATGTTCTGTAATAGTATAATTATGTTCTATAGTTGACAACTTCATGCTTTCAAATGCAATGGGATGATTTATATCTCCTTCTCCAAGATGAGCTAACACTAGACTTAAATATAAACACAACACATCCACATGAACATGAAACTCGTTCTTCCAATATGGAAATATCAAAATCAACGCGGTGACCAGTTTCTACTTCAAAGTATCTAAACCTTCCTGAAATTCCTCATTCCATTGAAACTTATTCTCCATCTTTAGAAAATTTTCCATCAAAGCTATAATCTTCTCATATCCTCTAATGAACTTCTTGTCATACCTTGTATTCCCCAACATTGCTCGTAATTGTTGCATTGAATTTGGCGGTGGTAAATCAATAATCACAACAATCTTCGTGGGATCCACCAATAGTCCTTTCTTACACACTACATGGCCCAGTAAGATACCAAACGACGAACAAAAAATGCACTTCTTCAAATTCAAAAATATTTGAAACTGCCTACACCTATCCAACATCAAGCACAAAATATCAATATGATCTTTCAATATGATAAAGATCATCCAATCATCTAAGTATACTTCTAAGAACTTATGGATGAATTCTTTAAATGGTGCTACAACAACTCTAGACAATGTTGTTGGTGCATTGTTCAATCCAAAAGGAATCATTATGTACTGGTAACATGGCCACTCTATTGCAAATGTAGTCTTATATCTATCTTCTTGCACAATATTGATCTAATGATACCCTGGAAATCCATCAGTAAATTAATAAGCTTCCTTCCCTCCTACATTATCCAACAATTCATCTATAAATGGTGTAGGAAATGGATCATGTAAGAAGAAATCATTAAATTTCCTTAGATCTACACAAATGTGTATCCCTCCTATCTTCTTATCTTGAACCACCATTGGAATAATCCACTATGATTCTGCAACAGGTTCAATAATTCTAGTTTCCAACATCCTATCTATCTCTTCTTTCACTTTCTTCTTATACACCAGATTTAATTTGTGTGGCCTTTGCTTCACTGGCTTAGCATCTGGTTTCAAGGGGATATTCATATCTCCTAACTCCCCAACAATTACTTTCATCTCTGAAACAGTAGTTAGAAACAGGTCCTGGCACTCACACAATAAGTTAGTTATCTTCTCACAATTTTATCATTCCAATAGTCTCCTATGTTAGTGAATTTGGACTTATCCTCTATACTGATATTTACTCTACGTATTCTTAATGGATTTTCATACACAACATATTTAAGTTTTGGTCCTTCTACTATGTGTTCTCCTTCATTTTACAGTATTTTTACATTTCTTGGATCTTTGTCCTCCTCTTGGTCTTCTTCGACAACATTATAGAAACACAAAACGTCTTCAACTGTCACAGTAGATATTTTCATGCTACATATAGGTACTAGTTCTATCAAGTCTTCTCATGAAAAAATATTTTTCTTGATAACCTAAAAGATGAGTCAATCAAAGGAGCTTCATCTTCAAAACTAAAAGTTACCATGAAATTTCGAGTTAATTCTTCCCAATCTGTAGTTTCTCTGTGCACCTCCAGCTCCAAGTACCAATTGTTTGAGATTGTTTCCAAGGTGTGTACAAACAAGTGTGCCTAGCTTGTCTAGGTACTTTACTCCATGTTGTAATACATTGTGTAACATGCTCCATCGGAAAACACATTCATGTATATTTATGCATAGTATCGTCATTCTCTATCCTGAACCTAACCTATAATAGTCTTCTTCACTATTGTCAATCTCTTATTCCATCCTTATGCACAACCCACCATATTTTCAGGGTTGCTTTTAATGCAATTTATAAAGCTGATAATATTTATTGATATGATATTTGAAATCAAGATTCTCTTATAAAATAATCTACATCAGTTAGTCCATCATACGCTAGAGGATCACATACCTCATTTCTAGTCCATCGCAACGCGCGGGCAAGTCTTTTATTACTGAAATATCATCTGTAACATTGCACACAAATGGTTACAGAAACACAACAATGCCAACAACAATTAGTTCATCTGCATCATTGAAATGCATTTCAAAAGGAAAAAACTATACAATTGGGAAAAAATTGACATGTGCAAATTCACCAAAAGAAGCACGCGCACAGTGCGCGGGCCAACAAATCCCTCAATGCACACAATGCACCAAGTGTGTGACTGTGTATGATAAAAGTTGTGCACTTCTATGAATGATGCATTTATGGATCTTCTCGACCCCCCAACCACTTATGGACCAACTCCCACCCTGATTTGACCCTCATATCTGAGCGAAATCCAAAGGGGGGGTTGTTCAAGGACTAGAGGGTGCCCTAAAAGGCCCCTTGTTCACACCAAGAACCAATTACATTTTTACTTGAAGAGATGATATAAATAAGATCCATGGGTGCACTAAGAAACCAATATATTAATTGTATTGTTATGTTGCTAAGATTTCTCCCTTGAGAATCCTCTTTTCCCTTTGGAGTCTTCAAGCATCATTGCAATAGGCCATTCCACTCACCTCTTGAGGGAATATGCATTGATTGTCTTCACCATTTTCCATTTTTCTTCCATTGTAAGAAGAAATCTCCATTAGAGAACTCAAGAGCCCCCCCAAGGAGGAAGAGGGGACTCATAAGTCCTCATTCTTCTCTACGGTGTTTTTCCTACTAATATATTGATCCATTGGTAGCATTATGTTGGTCATTGGTTGATTTTTATGGTTCTAAGTTTCTCATGCTTTATAGATTTTATTTCTTATTTGTTTTAGTTAGTTTCTTTATTTATTACATATGTTTGGTTTTTTTAACCCACTCACAAACTTGTGTCTTGTCTAGCAAGATCATCTAGACATACAAGTGTTGTTGTTTTGCTCACACAAGTGACAAAACCAACACAACAGATTGGCAACCATACTAGGAAGAGGTATCAAATCCCACCATATTTGAGCTTAAAGAGCACTTATTTTTAATCAATTTGTCTTGCAGGTACCAAAAACGGCCTAGCCCAACCTTCCAAAGGAAAAATTTGGTGCTGGAGGAGGAGTATTTCACTCAGAAATTCCCCCCCAACGCATAAAGGGAAGTGCGTAGATTTTCCTTCCCACAAACGTGCACTATGCGCACCACATACTTCTTTTCTCTGCGCATTGTGCACCCTCTGCACACCTATCAGAATTGAAACCTATGCACATATCCAATTTTTCAAAATTGTAAGGGTTTTTTGATGATTTGAAGGCCCCTAGCCTTCATATATTTGCTTTCATGCACTTTGTAAGGAAAATGCACTCCACTTAGAATCCTTCCCCATATGAAAGGTTAGATAAAAATAGGCACTTAGGGTGTAAAAAGAACCAAATATTCTCCTCTTTTACTTTGGTTTCCACATGGATAGCTTGTTTGGTTTGTAAAATTTAAGCTGAGATTATTTCTATCATACATAAATCACTTACATTGGGACTAGAATTTCAATTTGATCCTTGAGTATGCTCTTCTCTCGCACCCTAGTGTGATATTGAGAATCATAAAGGTGGTTAAAGGGACATTTCATCTCCCTTAACAAAAAAATTTAGGAGAGGACAAAGCCCCCCTAGGGTTCCTCTTAGTTTTTTGAAATTATCTTAAAGTTGTTGGGGCCCATACATTCCCACATGTTGCAAACTTAGGATATTTTCTTGAAATTTCTTTCTTAGTTTACATCACAATCTAGGGAAGTTTAAGGATCAAAGTAACGGGCCAATACATGCCCACATGCTTACAATCTAGGATAGTTTTAAATATTTCTTCGTGTAAACAACATTTAGGGAGTTTAAGGGATTTTTAAAGGACCCATATGTCCACATGCTATTTATTTAGGGCTTTTAAAATTCCGCAAGTTTGTACCAATGACACTTAGTAATCTAGGTAGCAAAGATTTGTAAGGACCACAAGAAGTCCACATGTTGAAATCTCACACCTAACTTATTAAAACATTGGCACACCTTTTTCACTTGCTCACACACAAAGTCCCTCCTCACTCACATAATTTCTACTTTAAATAGTGGAGGTTGAAGTAGGTTTTCTCCAAAGGAATTCTAAAATATCCCACTACTTCTTTTGCAAATTATCCACACCCATTAATTCAAACAAGATTGGTTCACACCCTTAATATCTCAGCCCACTACACCTAAATTGTTTCTAAAAACTCACTAAGTTTTCCTCCACAGGAGGTGCCAAAAGAATTTTTTTATTCTAGGTAGGATATCGAGGGTAGGCATCCAAATAACCCCCCATTATTTGGTTCTCACATTTTCAAACATTAGAAGTTGAAAATAGAGAAATTTCAAATCATCCAAGTCAAGTGTTCCTACACCATAAGGAAGGGAGATACCCATGAAAGGTTGAATGCCAAGGTTCGGTTATTCTGTGCATCCCCCCTTGAGTCACCCAACTCTTGGAAGGGATCCATCCTGTGACCCATTTCTGAGGCCGAAAATATAAATGTCGCACTTTGACCAAGGTACCTAGGGGCCAAAATTTATGACATCTACCCAGGTGGAAATTGTGGGTTGCAATTGCACCTTGATAACTTTTTGTGTGCCTATTGGGAAATATCACCATCTCTTTCGGGATATGCACCCTCTACCCCTCATTATAAATGATTATTTCAACCTTCACTAGTTCCTCTTCATGTGGCTTCAGACCCCATTGTTAAGTGCTCTTGGAAGGCACAGTGCTATTTGAGAGGAAGGACGATACATCTTTTAGGATACAAGCAATTGGTTTTACTTGTTTCCCCACGTGAAAAAAACCCACCTATCCACATGTTTTCTTATTTACAGTTGATTTATGTATGATGCTCATTTGATTACATGAAATTTTGAGTTGTACTATATTGTGAAGGACCACATTATAAAAATTTCTTGTTCATTTATTTCTCTTATCACCATTTGCACACATTCACTTTGCTAGTCAGACACCATAGGAGACCCATAGAATCCCCATCGTTCTAGATGCTTGCAAAATCTTCCTCCTATTTTGGGAGGAGTCCCTAGTCTTGCCAACTCACCGGCTCAACCATATCACACCCCCATGAACGCTACTATCTTTGGATAAGCTTTACTTAGTTCCACTTTTATTGGGTCCAATACCCAAGGCTATCCATCCACTAGTTCTCCTTCACAAGGAGGTGGGGGGAAAACTTCTTCTCAAGGGAGAAGTACAACCCCACCCAATCACTCTCAAGGGACATGTACACCACCTACTCACACAATGGATGGAAATAATCCTCTTCCAAACCTCCCTATGTCATACTTGGCATCCCTTAACATTCTTGATTTAACCAAACTCATGAATGATCCCATTTTGCATGATCCCACTTAGCCCAATATTCCTACCAAACTACCTTCGGATATTCCAAAGCCTGAAGCAAAACCAGGGGATGATCCCTCCAACCATGTTATGAACTTCCACTTATGGTGATCTTCAAACAACATCATGAATGATTCCATCTACTTAAGGTTGATTCAACGAACGCTCACTAGTTCCTCAACCAAATGGTATGTGGACGAAAAATTAGGGTCCCATGCGACTTTTGAATCATTGGCCAAGGCCTTTTTGTCCTTTTACCAACTACCAGTTCGTCACGATATTGGCTTAGAAATCCTTTCATATTTCAAACAAATTACTGCTATCCATATATCCAATCACATCCATGAATGGCATCGGTGTCATAGTTTGTGCGAAGCAAAAACCACCAAAGAAAAATGTCTTGGTCGGTTTATCAAATCACTTGTCTCTATTATTGCCAAGGTTGTAGCATCCACCTTCCCTCAGACAAACGAGGAGGCCATCAACAAGGCTCAACAGTTTGACCTCATCCATGCTCAATCAGGTTACTTATACACAATGTTTCCTGATGCACCTAGACCCACACCATTCATCCAAGACAAACCTAGGATGCCCCATGCTATTGATGGTTTGATTGGTTCCATGATGCACCAAAACCTTATAACCAACCACCACCTATTTATGGTGCACCCCAATATCCGCAACCATACGGAGGGCCATCTTATTACCCTTTTCCCCCTTACCAACAACCATATCTTTTTTCTCCCCCCCACCCATGAATGGACCTGCATCGATACCCATGATGCGTCTGGCATCTCAATCAAGTTTAGGTTCATCTTCTACCTTTGCATACAACCTGGGCACTAGTGAAAGCGCTTCACCTTCTTATGTTCCCTATGGATCGTTGCCACAAAACAATCCGTATTTTCCATTTTCTGGTCCTCCACAACCGGTTTCTCCTCCACACGGACAACCACATGTCAGCGTTAAATTTATTCATCCCTCTCCCATTCAACAATTTCATACTTTTGAACAGTTGAATACGGAAAATCCATCTCATTAGCTAAATAATTCCAAGAATAAAGGAAAAAAATAAAACAATAATAACCCAGGACAGGGAGGAAATAACCCCCAACAAAACCATCCCACTGGGGGAAACCAGAATCAAGGCAACGAGAACCCCCAAGGGGAAAATAACAACAAACAACAAGGGAAGAACAAAAAAAATCTTCGGGATAACTTCCCTTTCAATCTCTATGGTGAGTATGGACATTATACACAACATTTCCCCCAATTTGTTGACTTCAAATAGATGAAAGACTCCATGAGCATACCACACCCTCCAGTGCCACCTGCCCCTCAGCAGGCCCCACAATAGTACTTGCAACAACCAATTTTGGTCATTTTGAAAAACCTTTTTCCACACCAAGGTGTGATGAATACCCAACATGAGGTACACCCTGCCCCACCACAAATGGGGCAGTATCAAAACCCAGGTCCCATTTAACCTGAAAATCCGGTTGATTGCAACATCCTCCTTACCAGCGAAGAAGAAATTATTTTGCAAACACGTGGTCGCCAGTATGGTGTTCCCCTTGAGTCTAACCCAACCACTTCAGAAGAGGCTCCAACTTCATCCAGATAACCCTTGATGATTCAAATCCCTAACATTGAACCAAACATTTGCATACCTCACATTCTATTACGACGGAATGTCAATAACCCTCATGCTAGGGAAGCCCACAATTATAGTCTGGTCGATGACTTAGCACAATCTCCTACAACCATGTCTATATTGGAGGGCCGCCAAATTTTTCCAACTCAGTGGAAATCCTTTTTTTTTCCTTGGGAGCAGTTGACCTGTTTGAAACTAGACTCATAACCTTTGATCTAGATAGTGGAGAACCATACCTTCTTGCCCTGGTAGATTTCCAGATACCAGTTAAGATCCATAAAATCACAGTACATCGATGTATTATCAATGAAGGTGCATCCACATGCATCATGTCCAAAGTAGTATGGAAGAAACTCGACTTCCCTAAGTTAGTACCATCTGCCATCACCCTATGAGCTTATGATGGTCGACCCTCGTCCCCTGAAGGGTTCTTCCAAAATGTCCCTGTCAAACTTGGGGGAAAAACCAACCTCATCAAAATTCAAATTATCGACGCCCCGCTTGATTACAATATATTTTTGAAACGTAGCTACATGTATTCTATGAAGGTGGTGGCATATTCTCTGTTTCGAATGATGATGTTCCCCCATAACGCGAAGATCATCACCATCGACCAAATCACACATTATGAGCCTAACCATTCCACCAACATTGATAACATCCTTCCTCTTGTCCGCACTAGATTAGATTCTTATTCAGTCATTAACATGGGTTCTGGAGTTTTCAAAGACCCATCCTTATTGGGGGCATACCATGGAGCACCACCTCTCCTACACCCTTCAACACAAGTGTGTGTAAAATATTCTAATGAAATAGATATCAGAGACACTATTCTTCCCACTAAGGCCTCTCCTCACATCGTCGTTCCACCAGTTGAAGAACTATTACCTCAGGAATTCCCTGAGAACCCCACTGCACCACTTATCCCTGATTCTCCCCCCCTCTAGGGGAAAATCCCAGTTTGGGAGACAGTCCCCCAATCCATTACCAAAATTCCCTTTGTATACCTCCCACATAGAGTCCAAGCATTCCAAGTAGTTGCAACCCTTACCCTTCCTAACATGGTACTTTCCATCCCTGTATGGTATCTACATCCACCTACGATGGTTCCTCAACCATCTCTCCCTTCTCAGACAGAGGGAAAACCAATGTAGATTCCAGTACAGGCTCTTTCCACACCACCATCCCCCCGACTGTTGACACCACTATCGTTGTTGGGGGAATATGCAAGAAGAAAGATCCCATAGCTCCACCTCCTCCTTGAGTTCAACCTCCTTCCGCCTTATGCAAAAGAGAGGGACACCCCACTAATAGATGTCCTACTCTTCCCGAGTATGCAATTTGATCCAACTCCCTTGAGCAACCACATTGATCGCTACTTAACCAAGTATGTCTAGTGCTACTACAATGTCTTCCACTACATGCAATAAAAGATTGTGGACCAAATTCACGTGTTCCATTTGTTCAAAATATGGCCACTACACTCATCATTTCCTAGTTCTACCTCAGTTTCTCCAGACACTAGTCGCAGTATGCCAACACTCTCAGCTCAAGCCATCTACCCCTTACTAGTTCTCATGTCACTGACATTCGTTATGTATCTTCGTCAGTGCTCGAGCAGATGAGATGTCCTTGTGCCCTTTGTGACTTACTTTCTCATTTCACATACCGATGTCATTCAACCCCTATTAAACCTCATATGATCACCTCTCCACTGGTATTTCACTCTCCATATATTGTCCATATTACCTCCCCTGAACTTGAGTCACTTCCCATCCCTCCATGGTTCACAGTTCCATTTTCTGAGGATATTCCCCTGAATCCTCCTAATTCTCTGATACATTTCCCACAGGATATCTTTCCCCCCACCATAGTTTATCACCCACAATGTCTTGACATTTTGTTTATGTCAAGTGATCCATCACACCCAGTATGAAATATCCCCTCTATGTCCTCGCCACTTGAGGACAATCACACTTTGACAGTCCCCCCTGTCACCTCCTCAGATCCCCTGTATTCTCGCATTTTACTATGATGAAGATATCCTGGAGGAACTCAGTACCCCTAATTTCTCATGGAATTCTCTCCATCATCGAGTGCTCTTTCTCTCACATGAGGCCTTTCACCTTCCTAGCCAAGCCTCCATATGTGCAATAAAAACCAAGGATTTTATTCCTTCAGGGCATATAGACTGGTTCAACAACCCTATCCCTGCCCCATATGCTTTTGGAGAAGGAAACATGGCCAATATCTCCCCCTCCATCAAAATTGACATTTCCATCAAAGAAGGAATCGTAGAAGAAATCACCATTGGCATTGCATGCTCCCCTGAAGAACTCACAGCTTACAAAGCTCTCTATTAGGAATATCGAGATATTTTTTCCTAGTCATATACGAAGATGCCTATCCTTGATCTATCTATAGTCGAACATCGCATTGACACTTGGCCAAATATCACCTCAGATCGTCAAAAGCAACGCCCTCTTCACCCATCCAAAGTTGTGGCTATCAAAGCCAAAATTGATAAGTTACGCTCTGTCAAGTTCATTTACCCCATTCCTCGGGTCATCATCCAAACTTGGCCCCAGGGGAGAATTTTTATCACATCATGTTCAGGTACGCATGCTCATATTAAAAAATTATCAGNCTGACATTTAACTTTAAGGTCCTTACATCTGGTTATGCAGTACCTTCACCTCTGCTACATTTTTGGTATTGTTACCCTCTTGCACTCTCCCCCACATGAGTTTTCCCATTCATAGTTCCCCTTGAAAACTTGACACTCATCCTAATTTCACCCCCTAGGGATGGGAGTCCCAATAGTCTTATTCACTTTTGAGAATCAACCACATACTTCTTCTCATCATATTGATAGCTTTCCCAATGGACTCCCAGGTTATATCATCTCGGTTCTATTGATTGCACCTCTACAGTATCATTAGCCCTCCATCTCATCCACCATCAGTTTTCCCATCTCCAGATTGCCCTCCATTCATTTACCTCATACAGAAACGCACCCATGGGGCCCCCACCCTCCACCAATTCTCTTCACAACTTGCACCCTCACATGCCAAGCCATATTTCACTGGGGCACCCATTTTTGTATCTGTATTTTCAACCCAAATTATTCTTTATTTATTTGGTAATTATAAAAAGCCTTGTTTCCAGCATTTACTTATCTTTTTTTCATCACCCTTGATGACCTTCTTTTCCTGGCAAAGAAATCCATGTTGCCCTTGGTTGGGGCATCCACTCGCTTTTTTCATTCTGACATCATTCACAAACCCCGATTATCCCAAGTCCATAGACCCATAATCTCTAAGTTTGTCCACTTTGTTAGCCTCTAGCACATTTTAAACCATATCTAGTTGTCCCCCTGACACTAGATATAGTTTTATGGTTGCTACCAATCATCCTTCAAAATTACCCAACCAAGGGAAGTCTTGAGTTTCACTGCACCTTGAATTCATCCATGTTACCTATAAGTACTTGATATCATCTCCGTGGATTTCATGAATCCCTTTGAGTCTTGGAGTCGTGTCTCCCTTTCTGTTGACATCAACACAATTTCCATAAGGGCGACAATATCTTGACTCTCATTACCTTTACAATGAGGAGTCTCGGATGACACAGAGAGAATCATCATTGCTCTCTGATTCTATTGACCCCCATAACATCCGACTTTAGAAAAATACCATGTTACGGTGGGTCTTACTATGCGAATATTGCAGTTGTTTCATACCATACGAAGACCTCTGAATTTATTAGGCCATCAATGCCTACGAGTCATCGACACTTCTTACAGGATCCCTTGCCTCACTTCAGAGTATGTTCACCATTCAGAAATACCATCTTTCATTATCAACCTCCCCCAAGGGCATTGTAGTTATCTACATCAACACACATCTTCAATTACCATCTCACATTTTGGTTACATGACATGAGCATGAGGTATGCTCACCTCATTTGTACACAGATTTTATTTTTTCTCACTAGAGAAAGGTTTGGGTCCCACATTTTCCCCTCTCCCTCTGGTGGATCTCTCTTGCAGTTCCTCTCAACACTCTTCATTACAATGGCACTCTCAGTAAAATAAACATTGATGTATTTAAGCTATACATATACTCCTAATTGCACACATCAAGGGGCATATGTTATCACTGAAATATCATCTGCAACATTGCATGCAAATGATTACAAAAAAACAACAATGCCAACAACAATTAGTTCACCTGCAGCATTGAAATGCATTTCAAAAGGAAAAAAATATACAATTGGGAAAAAATTTACATGCGCAAATTCACCAAATGAAGCACATGCATAGTGCCCAGGCCAACAAATCCCTCAGAGCACACAATGCGCCAAGTGCATGACTGTGTATGAGAAAAGACGCGCACTTCTATGAATGACGCATTTATGGATCTTGTCGCCCCCCCAACCACTTATGGACCATCTCCCAACCTAATTTGACCTTTATATCTTAGATAAATCCAAATGGGGGGTTGGTCAAGGACTAGAGGGTGCCCTAAAAGGCCCCTTGTTCACACCAAGAACCAATTACATTTTACCTTGAATAAATGCTATAAATAAGAGCCATGGGTGCACTAAGAAACCAATATCTTCATTGTATTTTTATGCTACTAATATTTCTCCCTTGAGAATCCTCTTTTCCCTTTGGAGTCTTCAAGCATCATTGCAATAGGCCATTCCACTCACCTCTTGAGGGAATAGGCATTGATTTTCTTCACCATTTTCCATTTTTTTCCATTGTAAGAAGAGATCTCCATTAGGGAACTCAAGAGCCCACCCCAAGGAGGAAGAGGGGACTCATAAGTCCTCATTGTTCTCTACAATGTTTTTCCTACTAATCTATTGATCCATTGGTAGCATTATGTTGGTCATTGGTTGATTTTTATGGTTCTAAGTTTCCAATGTTTTGTAGATTTTATTTCTTAGTTGTTTAAGTTAGTTTCTTTATTTATTACATGTGTTTGGATTGTTTAACCCACTCACAAACTTTTGTCTTTTCTAGCAGGTTCATCTAGATATGCAAGTGTTGTTGTTTTGCTCACCCAAGTGACAAAACTAAAACAACAAAGTCGAGCACATTTTCTCGTGGACACTTCATGAAATCTCTGTTTCCAATTATCTAAATCTTATTCTAAACTGACGCACATGATATAATAATTCTCGAACTGAGTACACCATCAGTTGTAGGATTCACATAATCATCCATCCACGCGGTCATGTTATACAGGTTGTCGATCTATTTACCCTTTAATGGTTCTAGATATATTCTTCCTTTAGTAGGATCCAATGACATGGTAACCTTCAAGTCTTCTACTTAAAATATAATTTTTTGTTTCTTCAGGTCAATGATAGTCTAGTTGTCAAAGGCCCAATCAATCCCAAGTAGTGTTGGGTAAGGGATGCTTCCATCTACTATCTTGATTACTTCAAAATTGGCCAAGCTACACACTCCATCAATGTTAACACTTACCCTTGCCAGCGTTCTAATTGGGACAATATTCTGCTAGGTTTCTAACCTCAACTGAATGGGTGACCAGATCAACTTCAACTTACTCATCATTTCCCAGGTTTTCTTCGGGATGACATTCACATCAGAACCTAGATCCAAAATAATGTTTTCCATGTCATAGTTTCATATCTATGCATTGAGTCAAAAATCCCTATTTGTTCTCTTCTTGTGGTGCACCTGGTTAACTTCTCGATGTGGGATAGGTATCTCTTTCTCTTGGGAGAAACAATCCATCATTCTGCACAACATACTCAAAGTAGACTCATCTTTCGTTAGCTCTAAAAAAAATTAGAAAACTATTCAAAGGGCTTACCTTGTCAACTTGCCTTTTTTAATGGTTGTAGTCTGGTGGCATATCATATACAAGCAATCTGACATACAAAGGTGGTGTGGTCGAAGTCGATTTTATCCATTATTCTCTTATCACTTCCTTCCTTGATTGCATATACATCTCTTTCTCCTTTCTAGGGTCAAACAATGGTTGAGGCTCCCATACTTTCTTGACCCACTTGTGGATCCTGTTTCCTTGATCCATCACATCAGCTCTGGTTCTGGCTCCTATGCATGTAACTATTTCTATTTTGGGTTGTTCATAGTGCACCTCTACTTCTATCATCTATATGTTAGATTTCCTCTTTTCTTGCCACTTCACAATTAGTTGTGGGAAATTATTTGTTGCATGGTCTAATTGTATGCAATATATACATGTCATGCAGGGGTTCGGGAAGTATCATGCCAAATGTCCAGGATAATTACAGTTATAATATATAATAGTTCCTTTTCCTCTGTTGAATCCTCCTATTCCATGGCCTATGAACCCTCCTCTTCCTCTATGATTATAGCCTCTTGGAGTATTATACTACAGAGCTCCTCCTTCGGCTTCTTCTCCTTGGAATATATATACATCTGTAGTGCGCTCTCTCGTCAATTAAAATGCGTGAAAATCCTTCTCTTCATGTCTGACAGACTTGCAAAGGTTACAAAATTAGTTTCTTGTAGTACTCTAGTACTTCTGCACCAATAGGAAATTAGCAGGGTGGCGACCCATTGTATTTCAAATCTCGCACCATACCCCTAATGGATTTAGAGCTCCTGTATTCAAATACTACTGAAAAGCTAGAAATTCATTCTTATGATGACCTTTTGTTCTACATTTTATGTACCAGACCTCCTCTTGTTTTTCTTTTCCTTTCGCAAGTTCCTACAACTGAATAGTCAGTGTTGTTAACTGCGATTGCACTTGATCCATACCTGTGCCATTTTATCCTACTGGGGATGCTTCTAATTTCATATAAATTTCTAAGGCTTTCAATTATGACACAATATTGTACTACATCAAAGGGAAACATATATGTGGAAACAATCATGCAATAAACCACTCTCTATGTTGTTCATCTGGAATTTGGAATGTCAACCGATCCTTTAGTATCTTGAATCTTTGATCATAGTCCCATACCGATTCATTCACTATTTTCTTGATCTCTCCATCTTTGTAATACACTGTGACTCGAACTTGGGTTTTTAAAACTCTTTCAATAGAGCTTGTCTTACCTCTGCCAATGTTATAGTCTGTCCACAGGTTTTGTGGTTTGATATTTCATGTACCATAATAATGTGTGATCTCTGAATGTTGCTTCCATCTATGCAATCTTCACATCATCATCTTGGACGTTCTTCATAGTCCATATTGTCTCACAAATGAAAAAATGTTGTTCTAGATCCTTTGTCCTCTCTCCATGGAAGATATGCATTCTTAAAGTAGGATCTACCCCTACTATCATGTTCTGCGTGGTATTCTTTCTTGATAACACTAACTAATTATGACTCGGTGTACTACTTCCATTATTCTAACTACTTTTACTACCATATTTGCTTCCTTTACTAACTAAAATTGACAAAGTTTTTTTATCTTACCTCAGTTCTTGGTGACGCACACAGGGTCGTGGCTTTGATGTAGAGTCTAATATGAGTGGGATCTTCTTCTACTATATTGAGTTGACATATATTTTCTTCTGTGCATAGAATTCCTTTGATATGGAGTATTACACTAGGGTCTCTTTCCTCGATCTCACTGTGATTCCCCTCTCTCTCATCCACAGTCCTCTTGTTATTCGGTATAAATCTATTACCACTACAAAATATTCCAATCTCTTCATTCGCCGCACACTCTTATTATCTCAAGGAATCATCATCCCATTCGTTCCTCATTCCTTCTCTTCATCCCTCTTTACACTCAGACCATCACCTAGTCAACCCCCAGTCCCCCTATGTGCACGAAGATGCTTAGGTGCTAGGGAAATTAGATTCCATATTCATAACTCCTTTATAAAAAAACAACATCTTAATTCAAGTATATAGTTACTTCATATATATTCTGCGTGGTCTCTTAAAGAATTCCCTTTCAACAACACTATAAGACTAACTACAATCTATGAAAATTCGGTAATGTAACCTCTGAACATGCTTTCCTACCATTAATATACTGCATGTGATACCCGATTGCTTATAGTATTGACTTTCCTAATTAACTCAAGAGTCCAATTTCTCAGAATAGTAGTGCGAAATATTTCGATCTGTTCAACTAATCTTTGGATCCACTTCGTTAAAATATTCAAAAAATCAACAAAGAAAATTTCATGAAAATATGTAAACAAATACCTTTGTAGCAATTTTTCTACGTTAATCCATGGATTTTTATTCTGATATACAAAAAACTCGATATCCTTCATGTCCAACCATTGTCCAATATCCTCCTTAGTAGGTCTCCACATCCCCCTCATTTGTAGATCCCAGTCACGGAAACAAAACCATTTGTTGGCAGGAAGTGGGAATACCTTGGGTTCAACATTATATCACCAAAAAAACCCTAAATATATCGGCCCTTTCAGCATCACCCACAAGCAGGTGAAGTCTCACCTGAGGTACCTATGGGGACTGTAGGAACTAGGCTTCCATAATCATGAAGGGAATGGAGATCATTCTAACATTCATCCTAACTTAACATTCATTCTACATGCAATATACCCTGTGCAAAAAACTATAACAACATAATAACGTATGACATATTCATCTTACATAATCATTCACCATGTGCACAGAATCATCGAATACATATTCATATCAAATCATAAGCATCTATTACATGTGCACAATAAAAAATAGCATAAGAGAAACACATCACAACATACATCATAACACAGAGATTTAACATGGTTCACCCAAAATTGGGCTACATCCACAATGACTAGATTCTTATATTATTCAATCATATTCAATCCTCACAAAAGGTGTGCACTGTGCTCAAATAAGATACATCAATTTTACCCAAAAATTCCTATCCATTCGCTCATACAGTGCACACTTATCTCGATCTCCCTATCATCATATCACTCGATTTCATATTCAAAATAGTTAATCATCATCCCTCACTCATCATGCTCTTATCATCGCTCCAACAAATCTTCATCATCTCTACAATGCTACTTTCTACCCAAAACCCATACATATTTATACATTGATACTAAGGCTTAGCCCATTACAAAATGGACCAAAAATTCTAACTCCTTCTAACTAATTTTCATCTTCTACGCTCTAACTCCTGAAAATGCGCTAAATGTCTTCCTTTCCTCTACGCTCACTTCTCCTTAGCCAACTTTTCACGTAATTTTCTCCTACATGATTTCCCAAAATTGTTCCAAAATGACCTACTCCAACAAAGTTCTATAACTCATGACATATACTCATAATTGTAACATCCCCTAGCTTAACCGAAGAACATTACGTGCAGAAAATACACATAAATTCAAATTTTTTTTGCTAACTAAATTCATGTAGCTTATCAGCTACGAATTATACATAGATTTAACTATTTTTTGATACCTTATAATTAAATGCATCTATGAAATTCCATACCCACTAAATTGGAGTTTGATCCAGGAATCCTGAATCCTCTAAATGCATAATTGCTAGCAATTACACCCATTTGAGCATATTTCTAAAGTGAAGTCATGGAAGACATCTGAGTGTTGTGGGTATGCTACTGCTACTGGATGCCAAATGAAAATGAATTATTTATAGTACATACAAGGTTTCCACTATCGTTAATATTGGTACCAGAAGAAGAGCTCATCATTAATCATATCGATGTTGATAACGAGAGCCTTGCAACTATCAAGCCACGGTATGCTTTCCAAGTCAAGAATCCTGAGCCATAGTTCTCTATAATTTCATTTTGTTGCAGGCCTGAAAATACAACAACATTCATGTATTCTGAATTGAAAATAGTGGAATACATGCTTCCTGAATTTGATGATGCCATTGGCAACAATGAAGACAATGTATTGGGTCCATGAGAATTATCGTAGTCACATGAGCTTAGTATGGTTTTGGGCGATTGTGAGAAAAAAATAGAGGCTAAAAAATCCATTGGGTTAACGTTTCCTTCAAGGGCCTTCTCTTCGCCAGGACCATGTCCCGACCATAATGAAAGCCTTGTCCTAGCATTGAATCCCATTGTGTTGTTACCCAAAATCTACTACCCAAAAATCTGCATGTAAAATTGTCTACTTTTTGCATACGAGTTTCCTTCTCTTTCCATTGCTTGCTTGACTCACAATCTTCCCAAATATGATTTTACTACAACCCCATGATCCTAATAACTATGGGATGTGACTCCACACACCCACCCTCTTACATGGGTTTAATGATTTTCCTTGGGAACACTCAATAGAAAAATAGAAGGTTGTACATAATGGTAATAATTCAAGAATGTGGGTTGGATTAATACCCATGAATAACTTCCCCTTGGACCCCTCTCTCTTATGGAATCATAGCCCCCCATCATTTTCATCCTTTTTGTATCACAACCATCGATTACTATTTTATTAGTCATTTCAATGTTCATAATACACAATTTAGCTTCCGACCATATTAATCAATTTGATCCCTTTTCCCCAAGATATCGGCTCACCAACCTAAATTATATTTATACAATTACATTATAATTTGTGGGGATTAAAACTGGGGATGTTATAATAAAATTGGCATAATATCTCTACTTTTCTCTAGGAGCTAGCATATAATCGTAATCTTACTAAAGATAAGATCTTTAAATATCAATTTTGGACCCATCATAATGTTATATTTATTGGAACGACTAAGAGACAATAAATTATGTCTTTATTCATTCTATTTGTGAATAGTGTGTAAGAGCTAATAGATTATATCTTATCCATTTCTCATATGAAAAATATATATGGGATTGGGTTTCCATAGGCACACTAGTGGTAAAACTCATCGAGAGAGATCCTTTCCTTAATGGAATATGATGAAATGGTAACTCAATTCACTTTTTTAGGAGAGAATTTAGGTCATTGTACTAATTTTTCTCACTATGATAATTTATCTTGAAAGGAACTAGAGAATTTCAAATTTCAAGTTGAATCCACCTATTTTTATTTAAGAGAAAATCCCTTGAAATGTTAAGGAAACATTATATCTTAGAAATTGTAGTTAATATATATGTAAGAAATCCTAGAGGTAAACTTAGGTTAGTTTCTAGGGAGTTGACTCTTACAGACCTTCGTAAGAACAAGGAAACCTAGTAAAATAAATCCTTGCAAACATAGTGTCAGAACGTCTAGTCCATATTTCCATCAAGGTGCACTTTGATGATGCTTTGAAGCATAATTTAAGGATTTTTAGGATGGGAAGAATACTAAAGGATTCTGATGGATCCCTAGTGGCTTGTTGTGATTAAAAGTATGTATATCTACTCATAATGAGTCATATATGCTATCCCTCCAATTGGGCTTGGAAAGTATGCATAACATGGGTGTCCAATAAATAATTATATCTTTTTTTGTAAACTACCTATTTTATATTACAATATAGGATGGAAAAAAATGCATGTGTTCTACTGCTAGGCTGTCACTTGGGAAACCATCCCAACAACAAAACAATTGCTTCATCGAACTGATTGCCTGGAATATAACAAAAAAATAACTATAGTCATTTATACATGTGATCTTAATATAAACCTTTCTATTTATGATGTCTATTGTCTGGGGATTGTCATTCTATATACAAAAAAAGTAAAAAAAAACATTTATAAAAGAAAGCATGAAATATTTAAATATGGGAGGAGGGACCATCATTGTGGGGAACCTGGGGTTTATCCTACTTGAGATTACTGAAGTTGATTCCATTATGAGCTGCCATGATTGTCATTTTCTTGTCAAGCATCTAGTTCTGCAGTTGGATGCATTCAATCTGCATTGCAAGGTCGTTGTGAGAAACAACTTGATTGGTGATAGCCTTAATGAGAAGAGTTTTCACATTCCAATACAGGTCTATAATGCAGAGGTATTTAGTTTCCCTTTCTCTGGTAGATCCTACATCTGGAATCCAGGGCATAATATCAACATCAACTTTAGCATCAAGAATTTTTCTTCTCTCCTAGTGAACCTTGGCCTTGAGGTCATTCATGACTTCCTGGGCCTCTCGCATGATGTAGGATAAGTAGTTCTCAATAGTTATGATCGCTTCATGGTCAGCCCCAAAGATCGAGAGTTGAGCTTGCTTTCTTCGACCTCTTCCTAAGCCATGAGTTATGCCCATCTTGTAACTTTTGTTGCTCTTCTCTGCACCAACTTTCCAGGGTGACACCGAATAAAAATATTTTTGTTTCCCTTGATAAGTTGGTCACTACTTTGTCGATTTTTCCTACAGAGAGGAATAAACAACCAAGTCGAATGCAGCCTTCAGACTGCTCCTGTCTTCATGTTTTCTTAGTCATGGAGATTCATGCCTGCACAGTTATGGTGCTGAGAGTTATTGGGTTTCTGGCTTGTCTTCTCAGAATCAATATTGGAGGGATAATGACTGGGATTTCTCATCATTGGTGTCAAGGTTTTAGTACGATCCATATTATAAAACCAGTGAGAGATCCATTCCCATGTGGTCTCATCTGCTTGCATCTAGGAGAGACAACTATGGGTTAAATCATGCTTGATTCGTATCAACTTCCTTAATGGAATTAACTTCATATTAATGATTTGCATGCTAGAATAGGTAGGAGATAGCGAGCATCACCTGGGGGTTACCATCCGGTGGCTGCATGAAACTCGTCTCTTCCCCCATCTATCACATGTTGGTGCAGAATTGATCAGACTAGGGTCCTTCTCAGGTTACCAACAAAAGGTATTGAGGTACTCTAGAGCATTGGCATTTTCATAGTCCTTGAAGAGAAGAAGTCTCACCCAAAGTGAAACCAAGACAAGGAAAATAGGGAAGGGTAATAAGAATGATTAGACAAATCCATACAGTCTTATGATCTTTGTAGTCTTGTGCAAGATAGATTAAAAACAGAATTGTCTGAACATTCCTAACTCAGATTAAAGAAAACAAAGTTGCACTGCAGCCATAAAGAAACTATATCCCATTACTCAGATCTGAAATAAATATAATATGAAACAACATTCAAGATAATCTGAAGCTTAACAGACACAGTAATTTCAAAATTTGGGTCTCCCTTTGTATTAAATTCATAAGGTTCTTCTCCATTACATAATACTCTACTCAGATATAGACACAACTTGTTCATGCCTAAAATTAACAACAAAACTCCATTACTGAGAGGAAATGTTAACCCAAACCTTTTCTCTTCCTCAATACAACAGGACATGACTCTTTTACAGACTTGGTCTAGATCTAAAAACCCAGACTCTTAGAAATCTATCTAACATTTACCCAAAAATGGACAATAACACAGAACTCGAACACATTCCAACAACCTACAATTCATAATCATAATAGACAACAACCCAAAATCAACCCTTTACAATCATATTCATCCCATATATATAATCCAACTGGGATTTTCGGGTTTGAGACTTCGCATGCTTTCTTGTTCTTGTTCTATTGTAACTTCTTTCTCCATGTTGGTGTTGCGTTGTCCTTCCTTCCAACCGTTTTCAATTTCTTTCTTTGTTCTGTTGTCGTGCTCCTCTGTGACTTGCATAACTTTTGTTTGACCAAAATTGGAGCTGTAGAATTCCTTATGCAACTTCTAATAAAAAACAAAGGGAACAACAAGATCTGACCACAATCCTTGACTCGTCCTCGAGTAAATCCCTTGGTTCTTCTGTGGTCTATGGACTGGACTATTGCTTTCCTTTGTCTTTTGTCTTTGCTTTGCTCCGAGCTTCTGCTTGAGTGATTTTTGTTTCCGCCTCTTCAAACGAAGGGCCCAACTCTGGGACCAATTCCAGGGTTCTCTTCTTTACCCCTTGGAAATTGATAACCTTGTCCTGCCACTTCCTAGTGAGGAGTGAAGCTTCAACCATGAACTGCTGAGTCACATCTGTAATGCATCCCTTAGGGTTGGATGCAACCTAATAGTTCCACTCTGAGTTGGTTGTAGCATCTACCTGATGCATATGCATATAGATTTTCTGAACAACTGATCAAAAATCTCGTAGCTCTTTCTTAGCTACTGAGTGTGCTTCAAATATAACATTTAGCTCATTGTTTTCTTTTTGAATATGGTCAAATTTTTCTTGCTTCTCCAGTGGATCCATTGTGATGGAAAATTCCTCATTAAGCGACTGGATCTTCATGTGCAAGTCCTCCAGGGTCTGGTTGCGTCATGAAATGATACCCATCCAGTCACTAAATCCAAAAAAATCTTTGTGCATTCTGCAATTTTCTTGTGCAGGGGTGCTCTTGCATTATTTCCTTCGAGAACAACTCTTTCCATTTTCTCTTGAAGCTTCCACAGTTGTTAATATGCTTCTTGTTGAATCTCCCGCAACTGTGCTTCAAGGATCTCTATGCGAATGGACAAATCCGACCATGATACCTGGAGTAGTTCAATATTCTCAATTGGCTCTCTTATTGCACTAGATTCAGGTAGTTCGGGTGTTGTCCTTAGGATTATTAGCCAGGATTCTGCAAGATTTTCCTTGACCTTTTCCATTTTCTGCTCCATCTGGATCTTTTCATACTTCTCCTGCATCTAGTGTGCTTGTGCAATGAGTTCTTCCTCCTTACAAAACTTTGCTTCCAATTCAGCCTAATGGAGCCTCTGCTCCAATTGAAAAGTTGAATCTCTTATCATCCCAATTAGCTGCGTTGATGGCCATTGAGCGAGGTCACCAGAATAAGCAGTGGCCTCCCTAGGTACTCAAACCTGCAGTGGGCATCCACTGGTTGTTGAGTGTTTTGACGGTGTCTCCACCTCTTCATCCCCTATAGATGTAACTTGTAGTGGCTGCGAAAGTCTCATCCTCACTACTAATGGAAGGAACATGAGCATATTTGGTTTCATCAAGCAAATTTGCACTAGCTTTGTGCATTGTTGTGGGTTATGGAGTACTAGCTCCAATTTTTATTGTAATGAATTTTCACTTTGTCCTTATGTTGATTCAGGTTCCTTCTAAACCTCTGGTACTTTCACCTCTTTCTGGACCATGATTTCTATGGTTCCACCTCTTT
The DNA here is from genome assembly GCA_032191745.1 of Picea mariana. Taxonomy (NCBI): domain Eukaryota; kingdom Viridiplantae; phylum Streptophyta; class Pinopsida; order Pinales; family Pinaceae; genus Picea; species Picea mariana. Next base: position 153,635 of record JASDQU010736452.1, read on the forward strand.
GGATGACACTCTCAACATTGACTATTGAGAGAGGGCGCTAAGGGCTTAGGGTTTGCAGTATTGGAACAATTTGAATCTCCAACAAAGGAAGAGTGTCCTAGATTAGCACAAATGGAAAAATTGAGTGGCTCAAGACTCCAGGGGTGAGGCCAGTGAGTTCTGGTATCTGTTTGGGTACTTCAGGGGGGTCCAATTGCATGGGCTCCAGTTCAATGGTTTGGGGTTGGATGTTCGTTTATTGTGGTGGTGATTGGGGTTATGGGGGTGATGGGGGTTGTTCAGTGATGATGGTGGTGGATGCAGTGGTATCTGAATTAGGGTCATCCTGGATGTCAATGATAGTTTGGGCCGCTCGAGTATGAGGTATGGTTGATGATATGGGCTGAGGGTTCAGGATCTTTTTCGGGGAGAGCCCTATCCTAGGTTTCTTGACCAAAGGGTATACAATGAATGTTTCATTAAGTATGTCGTTGACATATTTACCTATCATCATAGCTTGCTATGGAAGCTGCGGGAACACGAGAAGTATCCTCTTCTTGTGTTCCAGCGGTTTTGTTTCTTCTTCCTCCTCCTCTAAGTCTGTATGCATTGGAGCATCTTTCTTTTGCTCCTATGGGCCTCAGCTCGGCCCTACTCCTACTTCCTGTCCCTTTTTCTTCAATAGTTCTACAGGTTGAAGGTAGTGCATCCCCGACTTGTGTGGGTTGCATTTCACTCCTCACTATGACATTACTTCCTTATCAAAGGCCTCATATGGGTAAAATGGCAGCATCTGTGAGTGAAAATATTCAATTTTGACATGCCTGGGCCAAACAAACGTATGGTGGCGATTCAAACCAAACTTAATATTTCTCATGTTCAGGTTGAGAAGCTCTTGTGGTACCTGCAACCTCTGAGTTGCGTCAAGAAGTCAGTTGTACCACTTTAAGAACATTTCATTATTGAATTTTATGTTCTTCGAGTCCGACCTTGAGTGCCAAGGATCAAACATCTTTGCTAGTTGACCTTTATCTATTGGTGATAATGGTCTTCTTGAGGGTGGCGTCCACTTCAACATGGTGAACGCAACAAGAATGTATAAATATGTGAAGGTTCCACCCTTCTCCTGAGCTTCCTCACATGCTACTAGGAGTTATTCCAGCAGGTAGTTACACCAATTGAACACCGCTCCGTTGGCACAAAAATACACCATTGAGAGGGCATTCAATGTGCACTCTCCCTTGTATTAGGACCTCATTACCTTGCCAACAATTACATAGCAATTTTTTATGACCATCTATGTTAAAATGGGTTCAATCTTGGTTTTGTGCCCCCCTCTCAATGTATGAAATCTTTCATACAGGATGGATTCTCCCTTCTTCTTCCCATGTTTACTAGGGCCCTAGAACCCTTCTGATATGTATTCAACTTTGATCGACAGGCCCATGAGTTGATGGATATCCTCTACATGAATGGGATACCGTATGTTGGGCCATAATATCTTGTCATGTACCCAACTAATGAGGAACTTGGTACATTGTGCAACCTCACCGGTAGTGTCAAAGACTGGAAAGTCTCGAAGATTCATGATTATGGAGTTAAATAGGTTGATAAAATCTGGCTTTGATATGAACTGCATCCCTCCCATCTCATCTAGAGCCACATTCCAAAACAAGTCAATGTTCATTTGTGGGAATAGTACTTGGTCTGACAGGTCAAGGTCGAGGAGATTCACTTTCTCGACCTTCCCTTTGAGGTCACCCATATCCTCAACCCATGGATCACACGACTCATCTGGAACTGATTTTTTGGAGAGTGAACTTTGGATTCTTATATCTCTCAGCATCGCTGCTCTAAACTGCTAAGAAACTTAGTTCAACTATATTGGGCTTCGGAGTCGCGATGGAGAGAATTTTCAAGATCTATGACAGTTTTAGAAATCTCAATTACAAACTAGCAAAAAATAAGTCTTACATTGAGTGCGCGTAGACTTATACTCAGGCCAGCTGGTGGGATCTGTCATTACTCCTAGGCCACTCATGATTAACCCTATAGGAACAACTTGGATCTGAGGTGTCCAATGGAACTATTTAATGGGGTAAAGATATTGGGGGATTCTCAAATTTACTGAACAATTTGGATAGAGACGTGGCTGGATTCAAGCCTTACCGTTTGAACGGTTGAGAATCCTAGCATGAATACTGATGGAATTTTCACGTATCATGGCTTTATGGTCTAACAGAGTTTGGACAGGTTATTATAGTGATCATAAAGGATATGACTGGATCGAGTGAGTGTGGAACATGGACTAGGATTGCATTCAAATTCGCTCTCCCTCCAACCACAATGAGGTCCCCATCATATTTAATGGACTTATGGCTCTTCTAATCCTGTGATGTTGAGTATTCATTTCTACACCAAAGTAATGCTTAGACTGAAAAAAAAGAAATACATGTCACGATGCAACAATGCACACTCCGAATTTATTAACTGAATTTAACGAAATTGCAAAAATTCAAGTATAAATACTATACATTCTCCTTTGGAATAGAGCAACAGTCCTTTAGCTCAGTCCTAAGAAATATAGGGTTTCAGGCAAGTGCCATTCACCCATCCTGGCCGAAGTATACCATCTAGTTGCACTAGTCTGACTACTCTAGAGTGTCAGATCTTCGCAACTATAAATGGTCCCAACCAATGCATGCGCAACTTGCCTGGATGTTTCTGGTATTAACTTTCATAAATTAGGACCTTATCTCCTTGCGCAAATGTTTTGGACTTAATATTTTTTTCATACTAAGCCTTCTGCCTGGCTTTCTTAATTGATTGATGAAAGTCTTCTAAAAACCGGGTCTCATCAAGCTCTTGCAACTCCATAACCCTCTACATAATTGATTCATCCTCTGACATATGTATAACCTATGTGATGTATACACTATGGGTAATGAATTATGCAGTACCACAACCTCTTTCTCGTAGACTAGCTGAAATGGAGTATACTTGGGGAGCTTCTTTGTGGTCATCCTGTAAGCCCATAAAAATGTTGGGACTCTATAATTTCAATATTCCCTATTTGCACTAAAAATCTTCGTCAAACCTCTTTCCAGAATATTGTTAAATGCCTCTACTATGCCATTGGCCTATGGATGGTAGGGGATGCTTTTATGATGTTGGATTAACAACTCTATTGTAATATTTGTTATTGTACTACTGATAAAATGACCATCATGATCACTATTCAGACTCCTAGGACATCCAAACCGAGTGATAATGTTTTCAAAGATAAACCTGGCAGCAGTATCATTCGAACAATCCTGAATAGCTATTGCCTTCGCCCATTATGTTAGGTAATTAGTTGCAGTGATAATATACCTAGCCTTTGAGTTCTTAGTTATGGGGTTGATCAGTCCAATAAAATCAACCGCCCACTTCTCGAATGCTTGCAGAGCTCAAATTGGCTGAAGAGGCATTTTGTATCTTCTTGATGGATTAACTACTCTCTGGTAGACATCGCAAGATCTAGCGTACTTCTTCACATATTTGAAGAGTGTGGCCCTCCATAGTCCATCTTGGAGGACTTTCTGCAAAGTGGCCTTTCCTCCGACATGGCCTCTTGCAAATCCATTGTGGCACTCCTAGAGGATATCATGTCTTTCATGGTCCAAAACGCATCTCCTGAGGATATTGTCTAGGCTCATCTTATACAATTGCCCCATGATCAATTGATAGTCTGTCACTCGAACCACCATATAGCGTTTCTGAGTTGCAGAGTATGTTTCTGGGAAGGCCCCTGTACTCAGGAAGGCTGTTATTTCTTCCAGGTATTATGGCACTGCCTCAACTCAGAACAAGTCTGCATCTAGGAGTTGATAATTGATTGTTCCACCACTCTCCCCTAAATCTAATATGGACAAATGACTAGGACCCATGTTTCATCTTCCAGGTTTTATGATCACCTCAAATAAAAATTCCTGAAACAATAATAACCATCGACAAATTCTTCCTTCCCAGACATGCTTGTTAACTAGATATTTTAACACTGAATGATCAGTAAAAAATTTAAAATGAGAGCCTAACAAATAATGTCTAAAATTTTGTAGATCATAAATCATAGCCAAACCCTCCCTTTCTATGGTTGTATAGTTGCATTCACCTCGTGATAGATTCCTGCTAGAAAAATAGATGGGATAATCCATATTTCCATCTCCTGGTTGAACCAAGATAGCTCCCAGGGAAATGCCTGGTGCATCCACATGTATATGAAATTCCTTTTTCCAATTTGGAAATATAAAAATAGGTGTTGTGATGAGATTTTCCTTCGAGATGTCAAACGATTGATCAAACTATGGTTTCCACTAAAACAATTTAGACTTCTTGAGTAGATTTTTTAGGGGTGCAGTAATAATCGTATACCTTCTGATGAAATTGCAATAGTACCCTGTTTTCCCTAGCGTTGAGTGCAACTGCTTAGCGCTTGTAGGAGGTGGCATATTAAAAATGACCGCAACTTTGGTTGGGTCTACCAACACTCCTTCTCAACATACTATGTGGCCTAAGATATTTCCATGTGGCACACAAAAGATACACTTTTTGAGGTTTAAAGATATCTTCAGCTCCCTACAACGATCAAACATCAACCGTAGTAGCACCACATGTTCTTTCAGCAGACTGTACACTATCCAGTCATCCATATAAACTTCAATAAATTTGTGAATGAATTCTCAGAAGGCTACTATCACAATCCGGGAAAAAACTGCAAGTGCGTTCTTTAGACCAAAGGTCATCACATTATATGAAAATGACCCTCATTTTGTTATGAATGTGGTCTTTTTTTTGTCTTCTTCGGTAATTATTACTTGGTGATACCCCGAAAATCCATCCATAAATGAGTAAGACTCTTTCCCTGCAATTTGTTCTAGCACCACGTTAGTAAAAGGTGTGGGAAAAAGGTCATGCACATAGGCATAATTAAGGCTTCTGTAATCTACACATAGCCTAATGTCCTATCTACCTTTATTTCTCTAGATGACTATGGGGCTAACCCACTCTGCTTCTTCAACTGGAAAGATCAGTTTAGCCTCAAGCATTTTGTCTATTTCCCTCTTAACCTTCTCTTTCACCCTGGGGTTCAGACGATATGGTCTATGCCTTACAGGTTTTGATCCTGGTTTTAGTTCAATCTTCATCTCTCCCATAACTATGTTTATCTCTTTTATCTTTAATAATGTCTTTGGGAATAAGTCCTCATAATGCCGCAATAGGATATGTATTTCTTGGCTAGTTTTCTCATCCCAGTAATCTCCTACAACAACTATCTTGGGTTTCTCAACAGTTCCTATGTTGAATTTTCGCAACTTAAATGGGTGGTTATAAGAGCTATCAGTCTGATTGGGGAGTGTGTTCTGGATTTCTCTACTTCCTTTTGTTTCCTTAATGGCTAAACTTCTTAGTTCTTCTAAATCATCAAGGTCTCCCAAATCCTTCTCAATCTTGTAGCATTCTATGGGTGTCTTGTCTGTGTCCAAGTGAAGGTTAGACCAAATCACTTGAATATGCTTGGCACATACCACTGGGTCTAATTTCCATTTACAAATATCAACAAAAATTATTTCTTTAATTCATTGTAGGACTATCTTAAGCTCATGGTACTTGTCAAAGCGAAGTCCTTGCAAAATTGGTCTGCTAAAATTTTCCGACTGCTGGTCTTCCTTCTGGTCTCTTCATGGATTTACCAAGATTTCGGTATCAGACCTACTGAATGGGGGAATAATTGAACCCACAAGTGAGCTAGTACTTCCGCAACTTGCCACTGTCTTACACATTGTTTGATATGTGTTTTAGGATCAGACTATCCATCGAATAGTTGCGCAACTTGAAAATCCATCTACATATCTAATTTCAGTTGCTCCTTTTCTTGGAATCGACACTGGATAGCATGCTTCACATCCTCCCAGCTCTTAATTATTGCTTTGTGACTAGCCCACCACCTGGCAGGGGTGTCTTCTAGGGATAAGTCCAGAACTATGATCCTTTGATCTTCTACTATCTTTTCTTCCATGTTAACTAGAAAACTACCAAGGTGTGAGGTACCATTATATGTCGGATGTTCTCTGACCTTGGTTCCAACCAATCTTGTTGCTCTGAAATTTGGGCATCTTCTTGAAAATATTTCATATGCACCTTGTTTCCAACTGTCAAATGTTAGTTCTGAATCTCCATTCGCCGATTGTATGCTCCTCCAACTTACTTATCTATTGGTCGTAGGATTGATGTAGTCTGCCCTCTTTCCTATTGTTATGGTGTATAATTGATCTAGATCCTCTCCTTCCATATTGTTGTCCGTTGGCTCCGTGTACCGAGGGCCTACATACGGATCCAAGGGATGAACTACTTTTATTTCGTCTTCTTCAAATGTCATAGTATCTCTATTTAGGTCAATAACAACATAGTTATCATAAGCCTAATAAATACCAAGTGGTGCAGGATAAGGTTCCTTATCCCCCATGATTTCGATCACCTCAAAATCAACTACATTCTTTACTCCTGCAACATCTATCTCCACATTCTCAAAACTTCCTATTGGGAAAATACAATACTGATTGGTCATTCTCAATTGGATTGGGGAATATATCAACTGGGGTTTCCCTAAATCTTCCCAAGTATTTTTAGGCAATATGTTAACATCAGATCCTAGATCTAACATAACATCCTTAATCTCAAATTCATCTAGTTGGGTTGTTAGTCTAAACTCTTTACTAGTCTGTATTTTCCTTCTTTGCACTCTCTGAGTGTTCTTCTCAGGAATATTAGTCATTATTCTATCTCTTGCAGATTCCTTCATTCCTAGGACTATATATAGGGCATTGCGCAACTTTTTTGTCAGCCGTTCATTCCCAAGAATATAAGAAAATAATTGAAGCCAAAGGTCAACTACATTTTGCGACTACTTAGGTTGTCTCATTAGAATTACAGGGATTCGGGGTGTAGGGGGTGAGGTAGGGAATTGCGAAATCTTAGGATAAATGGTGGACCTGGGAGGTTTTCTTCCATTTCAGGGCCAGGGATACTCTGGAATACTTCTATTTCATTTTTAAAGAGTATCTTATGTTTCAGAGGGTCATACCTTTCCTCCTTAGGTGTTGCTTTAGGGATCTTAGGCAGATTATTAACATCTACGACAGTCTTTTCTCCTCCTCGAGTAATGATATTAATCTCAAGTAGTTTTCCCTTGATGACCCTCTTTATCTCTGAACCGATGAAGTTGGATCCTCATTGACGTGCCCGATCTTCCCATTTCTCAATTATCTCTGGGAAGTCTTTAGTTGCGTTCCCATTGGTTCTACAGTGTGAGCACCATGGTCGTCTCGATTGAGGACAATCCCTAGCCATGTGACCTTGCTCATCACATTTTAATTATCTACTTGGTCCTCTTCCCCCCGTTCTTCCTCCTCTAAAGTATCCTCCATCTCCACCTCCTCATCCCCTTCCCGATCCTTGAGGTGTTTCATTCACCCTAAATGATGTTCGATCCAATTTGTCCGCAAGTGGATACATCGCTCTACACTAATTCGTAGAATGTGTGGTAGATGTGCATAAATCATAGTGTAAAATATTCAGTACTGTAGAATACTTCTAAATAATAGGGCATTGCCTTGGCGCATGTCCATGAATTCAACATATCTCACAATACTCAACTGACGGCGATGCTCAATTACCTGTAAAGGCATGATACGGGGTTGGGGTATGGAATGGAAAATTCGCAGATACTTGTGCAACTCCTCCCGTCGGTCCTATGAGGGTCCCATCGAATTGTGAGGATGTCCCATTCCCTTCATATTGGACATTCATTCACTAGATGCCCCTCTTTGTAGCATCCGATACACCGGAATTGTGGTCATCATGGTCTGGGTATCGTCAATTCTTGAATCTTCTCTGTCAGTGCCGATATTGGTCCTTGTAGTTGCGTCAAATTTTCATCCATTGGGGGTCTGGTCAACCTCAGGCTCCCTGGATATCTTACCATGGCTTCAATTTTCATTGATTGCTCCAAGGCATCTGTCAAGGATTCTATACGTTGTTGTGTTAACATAACTCATGTCAGAGGTAGAAATCCCTGGATATACGATTCTCTCTAGTGATATTCATGAATTGAATGCATGAGCCTCCCAATGAAATCCTTAAACTTTTGACTATATTCCCAAGATGATTATCCTTCCCTCTGTTGAATCTCGCACAACTCAGACAAAGCTTGTTGTTCAAACTGAGGCAGCTTAAACTCTGCTATGAATTTTTTCTGAACTTGGCCAAGTGTGAACGTCTATCCTTGCGCTCCTCCTAGCTCAATAGCATTCATGTACCATTTGAGAGCACGACCTCTCAAGGTAGTCTGGAATTCAACCAATTTATTTTCATCTAGAGTCCCTCTGGACCTCCAAATCGCTTCACACAAAAACCAATGTTGCTCAACATCCTCGTCTCCTTTACCCCAAAATTCTAGGTATCGAGCAATCGAGCCTCCTGCATTTCCAACCATTGTTGATCTTACTGTTCCTATCAAAGTAAACTGTAACGGTATTGATTTCAATCTACTAGGGGATCCCAATATTCTCCCTATATTTTTCCTCACTAGTTGTGACTGACTAACTGACTTAACTAAAATAGGAATAACATAAGAAGATAGTATATAATTTAGCACTGTTATAGAAGACACTTGGGGAATGGTTGATTCGGGGTTGGTTCCACTAGCTTCTGGGAAAGTTTGTTTGATTTGGGGGGTCTCATTCTCATCTTCTGGAGCTGTCTCTTCAATCGGGCTCCTGATATTTCCTAGTAATGGGGTTGAATCTTCTCTTTCTTCTGCAAGATCCATGTCGACTTGATATTCTCTTGCTTCTACACATTCTTCTTCTTGTCCACCCTCTTAGGGACTTCTTTCTCTCTGTGCTTCTCTCTCACTTAGTCTTTGACTGGCCAGTCTTTCTTGTCTTCTCATATTCCACAACTCATCCTCATTTCCTTCATCAACTTCTCCTGGTCTGATTTCTTTCCTCAACACCTTAGATTGCTTCTCTTCTTTCTTTATCTTACCATGCCACCATTTCTCAACTATGGCGTCTCTTTTCAAGGCTCGCTCGTTCCTTGCGTCCATTTCTTGTTGCTCCCCCATTTATCAAAGAACCCTCTCCCCCTCCTCAGGCCATGATCCCCCCCTAGATTCACCCCACCCCAAGCGTGGGTGTTTAGGCTGTCATCTCAGTCGGGGAGATGATAAACATTCCCTCCTCCATCAAGAATACCTTAATCCACAGGGGAATTTATCTCAGTATCCTTCCTCATGCGTCTTTCTTGAAATCTGCTTCTCCCCTTGGAAAATAATGGTGGTTCTCAGTTGTAAACTCGATAATGTATCCTTCAAGAGTCGTATTGACCCAGAAATCAACTACTTGCGTAATCGGGCGATATAGCCGATGCAGCACTACAATATTTTATGTATCCCAAGTGCAGGTCTTCTTGACTCGTTCTTGGAATTCTAGAGCTTCTTGGAGCCTCTCTATCTAATGGAATAGTTCTTCCGTAAATTTAACCCAGAATATCTCGAATTGGTCACTTGATCTTTCTGAGTAAAAGATAACCTCTCTTGTATCTTTCATAGATTTACCTCGCAACTCCGCTTCTTTCCATATGAAGGTGTCATAATTTTTCTCCCACCATTGGTGAATATCGTTTCAATGGATCCATGGAAGCATTCTCCCTACATGTTCCCTCTTGAAGCAAGTCTCAATAATGGAACCATTTTGTTGGTGCAGAATTGATCAGACCAGGGTCCTTATAAGGTTACCAACAAAAGGTACTGAGGTAGTCTAGAGTGCTGGCATTTTCATCTTCCTCGAAGGGAAGAAGTATCACCCAAAGTGAAACCAAGACAAGGAAAATAGGGAAGGGTAAGAAGAATGCTTAGACAAATCCATACAGTCTTATGATCTTTGTAGTCTTGCACAAGATAGATTAAACTCAGAATTGTCTGAACATTCCTAACTCAGATTAAAGAAAACAGAGTTGTGTTGCAGCCATAAAGAAACTATATCCCATTACTCAGTTATGACATAAAGACAATATGAAACAACATTCAAGATAACCTAAAGCTTAACAGACACAGTAATTTCAAAACTTGGGTCTCCTTTTGTATTAACTTCATAAGGTTCTTCTCAATTACATAATACTCTACTCATATATAGACACATCTTGGTCATGCCAGAACTTAACAAAAAAACTCCATTACTAAGAGGTAAGGTTAACCCGAACCTTTTCTTGTCCCTAATACAACAAGACACGACTCTTTTATAGACTTGGTATGGTTCTAAAAACCTAGACTCTTAGAAATCTATCTAACATTTACCAAAAGACTGACAATAACACGGAACTCAAACGTGTTCCAACAACCTACAATTCATAATCATAATCTAAAACAACCAAAAATCAACCCTTTACAAACGTATTCATCCCATATATATACGTCAACTGGGATTTCCGGGATTGAGACTTTGCATGCTTTCTTGTTCTTGTTCTATTGTAACTTCTTTCTCCATGTTGGTGTTGCACTACCCTTCCTTCCAACTGTTTTTGGTTTCATTCTTTGTTCTGTTGCCTCGCTCCTCTGTGACTTGCGCCACTTTTGTTTGACCAAAATTGGAGTTGTAGAATTCCTTGCGCAACTTCTAATAAAAAATGAAGGGCCTAACATCACCCGAATTGGGAGGTCCAACTAGTAATTATTAAATGAGATTCTCCTCTCATATTTGAGAAAGTTTCAAAGGAAAAATCAATAAACATGAATTATATATTGGTAGTGCATTAGCATTTAATCATCAAGAGATCCTTCACCATCTTAGTACTTTTGATTGCTTTACATTAAACCATATCCAAAAAATAAGAAATTCACTAGTAGATCTACTCTTGCCAATATATGATCAATTTTCCAATAAGGATGTTAGTAATTTGGTATTGGGACATTCAATCTAGGACTATGATTATATTCTCTAATCTCGTCCATCTCACTCAATGAGACTAAACTCATATTAAAAAATATTATGATCACCTTTAACCTATTGACCATGAAAAAATTAAAAATTAACTGATCATAAAATTAGTAATGAAGAAGTAGCAACAAGTTCTCTTACCTAACATCTCTTATAACAACATATTATAATAACTTGTTCTGTATAATAATAATAAGTTTGATTTTCCTATTTTTAAAATTTTAGATATATGTAATCTCTTTACCAAAGTTTAATTTTTTTTTTTTTTCAATTTTGTAAATGTTTATATATAAGAAAGGAAAGTTTAGAAAAAAAATACCATTGAACATCTCTCCAATTCATTATATCCATATATTATTATATATTTTCTTTATGTATGTCTAGTAGAAATAATAATTAAATTATTTAAATTAATTATTTAAATCTATAGTGAAAGACCACCCAAGCTTACTTAATTAAATATTAACAATATTAAAGACCTTTACAATTAATGCTACACAATAACATTTTATTAATCCTAAAAAATACATTATAAAATCATTCTTACTTCATTCCCATGGCTTGTTTTGTTAAAAAAATACATGAACAATATCTTGCTATGACTTTGTTTTATTAAACAATATCTTAATCTCACTATATAGTTAAAAATGCATCCATAATATCTCGTTATGATTGTGAAAGAAGAGCAGTAACACAAAGCATGTGATTAGAATGTAAAACTCCTAATGCTAGTATTATGTCCCATCATCTACATTATTTTCTAAGATTCAAGTCAAACCATGTCTATGTCACATATGCAAATATAAGGCATCTATCAAGAATTGTTATTTGTTATGCATACCTTTCGAGAGAAAGGTAATTGTACTAAGAGAAACCGTAGTCTAAATTTGTAACTTTGTTTCACATTCCTTTAAACTTACATATGATGATGAATGTTTACCTGTAACCAATATTCCAATGTAAGGAGGGTTTACCTGTAACCAATATTCCAATGTAAGGAGCTGCGAGATTTGGGCTGACGGGATTTTCATATTGGGTAACGTACTCTACTCCACATGCCAATAGGTACATATTTTTTATATAATAAAAAAAAGATGACCATGTAGCTCTATGCCTTAGGGCATGTGTGCCCTAGGAGCATAGTTATCCTCGTGTAACCGAGTGCCTTGGGTGGATGTGCATTGATTTAATTTGAAATATCACAATCACCCAGAGGCATCTTGTGCTCTGTGGACAAGTTGAATTACATGTAGTTAAAATAGACTGGAAAAGGCATTCCAGTTCACATTGCATTGGAATCGACACACCCTGTCGTATATGGTCGGGAGTTTGGACCTTTGTAGAATTTGTGGTTATGTGGTTCAATTTTTAATATATGTAAGGTCCCTAGAGAATGAATGTTGTAGGTGGGAAGATTAGGAATTTAGGAATCCTCCCATCCTTGGTGTCGTTCCTTTGCAAGGAGCCAAACAAGTGAATAATCTAATGTGACCAATTAGGTTTAAAAAAAACAAAGTTCAAAAAGGCATTAGGTGTAAGGCTTTTTCTCCGAGGAGGTGAAGGGTGAATAAGGACATGGAGCTCCCTAGGGTTATTGAGGGACATGAAGGTTACTAGGGTGGTGTATTTTTAGCATAAAGACAAAAGTAATGATAGTGAGTACTTTGCAAAGACTCTCTTTGGTTTCTCAATTATTTTATAC